>JAWNNQ010001255.1:0-49917 GCA_035044765.1 Leucophenga montana
TACAAGTACACGAGTATATTTATAGCAGTATCAATTTCTATACAAACAAACATATTGAAGTGGTTTTCACTTTCAGGTCCAAAGCTGTCAGTGACTTTGGTTAAATGATATTTTGCAGAATTAAAACGGTACGTTTTGCGTAGACATATTTCTTTATACTTTCAATACTTTAGGTGTGATGAGATTAACACAGACCTGTGCCTAATAAACTGCCGTGAGGGATGTTGAATAACTGAAAATTGACTTTGAATAGACAATACACCTATATTGTAAAAAGTTGAAACTTTTTTTTTTTATTATTATTAATTTACAATCTATCAATAAGACAATAAGTAAGTTAGTTGAAAGTTCATAATATAACAGAAATAGCTGTACTCCAGTGAGAACAGTTATTATATTCAATATTCTATAATTAAGAGTTTATTTACAATATATACAAAATTTAATCTCTAAAAGGTAAATCTAACAAATAATTTCTTTTAAGTCTTCGAGTTGTATCGCTATTATCTGGTAGGCCTATTGCCAAAACATTTAAATGATCATGTAGTCTCTCAACATACCTTGTGCTTATTCTACGTATTTCATCTTTAATGTATGGAATATTTAAATCTTTGTGAATTTGGTCATTAGCCACAAACCAGGGGGCGTCAACAATAAGTCTTAGCGTTTTGGACTGATATCGTTGATGAATTTCAATATTTGATTGGATTGCAGTTCGCCATAATTGGATAGCATATGTCCACACAGGCTTTAAAATAGCCTTGTAAAGCCGAACTTTGTTCTCCAAACTAAGCTGCGATTTTCTCCCAAGCAGCCAATACATTTTTTTTGTAATTATGTTGAGTTTCTTTGTCTTGCCTTTAACATGACTTTTCCAAGTTAGTCTCCGATTTATATCGAGTCCAAGATAATTTGCGGAGTCAGAATGAGGAATTTGTGAATTATTTAAAAATACTGTCGGACAATCTCCTCTTCTCTGAGAAAATGTGACACGTTTCGACTTCTCAGTATTTACCTTTATTTTCCATTTCTTAAGCCATCGTTCTATTTCAACTAAGTTGAAATAAATTATTGTTCTCTTTTTAATTTTAGATTGCATGGCAAATTGGCTTTATTTCGTTTTTATTAATCTTGGTCCGGATGACAATTTTACATGTAAGTCGAGAAGAATAACCTGTACCTAAATCAACAAGGTTATAATATATTTGTGCGAATGTATGAAACATGCAGAAGGAGACGTGGCAGACCCCCACGTTTGTCTGACTGTGTGTATTAAAAAAGGTATCTCAGAGACTTTAAAAGCTAGAGTCACCAAACTTGCAAATTAGGACTTCCCTTTTGTGTGTGAATAATATTTATTTGGGACTATTTGTGAATTTCGACAATTTGCACCGGCCGTTTTTTCATTTAGTTACCAAGCAAATTTTTAGATTATTACGCGCATGCAGAAAAGAATGAAATTCGAACCAAATATCAATCAATAGAAAGAACACTTTGAACAAGCGGTTGAAATAAAGTACATTATGAAGCGCCTACAAAGAAATATACTCAATCAAATACTGAGTTTTTGCGAGAGATAATTGTGATTTTAACTCACAAATTTGTAACAATCCGCGCTTTAACAGTGATTAAGAAATAAGCGAAATTCATGAAAATCTTTTATTTGTGCAGATAGGTAATCAATTAAATTTTCGTGAAATTTTTAAATCTTATCGTTAATGCCCATTTCGGATACGTCCATAAGTGTAAAATGTTTTATTTGTGCTTCTCTACAAAACAATACATTTCCAATAATGTATCTGTTTTTCTACTCTTCACACGTAGTGTCAATAGTATTATAACTTAGTCACGGAGTTTGTAACGCATTAACGCACATAAAGTTAATACATTTATTTTGAATCAGCTCGACGAAGCGAAATGTAAGAATTTAAATTTTTCAGATATCGATCGAAAACCAAGTATGGAGACTTCCAATGTTTCTCTGCTGAACATATGTCACAGTTAGCATGCCACATCAACTTTTAGGGGTTGTTGTTGTATGATCAACTTTTTATTACAGTAATTATTAGACGGATGCGTCACACATATATTAATAGGCGTGTTTCGCCCACATTTATATCAATATCAACTTCAAATTCAAATATATTAATGGGCGTGTATCCCCCACTTGGATGGGTAGCCTCCATACAAACTAACAACTAATTTTTGGGTTTTGTAAACAATTTTTTTTTTATTACAGTCAATTTGGAATTTTTGTATGTGTTTTTGCTGATAATTTAGCAAAAAGCCACAATTTTGTCGTTGATGGATTACACGTCAACCCGAATAAAATAAATACAAACATTTTACAGCCCTACAAAAAAACAAAAATAATTAGTTTTCCCAAAGCGTTTCTAAGTGGATAATTTGACTTGGATTTGGGTAAACGTTGTTGTACATCGGGTTGTCTTTTGAAATGAAGTAAGCAAACTAATGACCACTAAACAGTGATAAAAGTAATTCTATATATTATTAGATTGTCTTATTATTATGCGCCTTATTAGATCGTGTGGGGTGATTTGCTGTGGGGAATATAAATGTGGCAATTGTTACCTGGTTCGATTAGTCAAACCTGTATCCAAATTAAAAATGGCGAAGATAGTTTTTCAAATTCAACTTACCGTTTTTATTAAATATGCAGCAGTCAGAGAACAATCCAGAAAAAGAAACAAAATGAAAAGAGAGCCCACCCAAACATAGCGGTCGTCTTTTATATGGAATAATTAGGTCGAAAAAGAACGGGAACCAAGTTCCCGGTTCATTTAGGTTGTCGAACGTTATTTGCGGTTTTTTGAATACCTTGCAATACCTCAGGGGAATGGTCAAGCTAATCATGGAATACCTTGCGATATTGCAAGAATGACCACAAACCGCAAATCTGTTCGATTACAATAAATCGAATTTGAAATTTGCTATTAACACTATGGATACTAAAAATACATTATAGATAGGACGCATCAGGCGTCAACATCGCGCCGGCCTTGCACTAGTGCAACTTTAAATTTGTTGCGTAGAAGACTCAGGGCGCGGATGGCATTGTCGATTGTCGTGGGGTTTGGTTGCTGAAACGACCGCTGATCCCAGTCGCTGCTGCACTGGTGTCCTGGCTCCTACGGACTCAGCATGAAGTAGGCTGTGGTGCATGTCTCCACATGTCCTGCAGACCGCCTTTGATTTGCACTGGCCGAAAACGTGAGATGTGGCCAGGCAATTTTCAGCGAGGCGAATTCTACCATCTGGTCCTGGAATGACATTGAGCACACGATCGAGGCGCCACTCCGTTGGCGGTAGTAGTTCATCCTTTGCAGAAACTAGGTCATCTTTTTTGATATCGCGTTGGGGATGCTGCCATTTGTATCGCTTGTGGAGCTCTAGAAGATATTCATGCTTCCATCGTCGAGCGAACTGATGGTGCAGAGCTTTCAGTTTTTCCCATGGATTGATGAGATATCCTCCTTATCTTTCTCTGGGATAGCCACTATAGGTAGACCTCTCCAAAAATGGCCTGGAGTGAGTGGAAGTAAATCGGTTGGGTTCTCACTCATAGAAGAGAGAGGCCGAGAGTTTAGTACTGCCTCTCTTCTCGCTAAAAGGGTGTAAAATTCTTCGTATGAGAATATGTGACAACTTGCAACTTTTTTCAAGTGAGTCTTGAAACTTTTGACGGCTGCCTCCCAAAGACCGCCCATGTGAGTAGCTGAGGGCGGAATAAATGACCATTCCAGACCATGCGCATTGTATTTTTGGGACACGTCTGCAGCCGTAGTCTGTATAATTGGTCATATTCCTTCAGGAGTATTTTGCTGGCGCTTACAAAATTGCGTCCATTGTCGGACATAATTTTCTTGGGTAGTCCACGGCGGCCAGAAAAACGAGCAAATGCAGCTTGGAAAGCGTTGGTTGCGAAACACACGAAAACGCAAAAGTAACACTTACTGGTGGGACCCTTTCGTAAAACAGAGGAATTAACATTGAAAGGTCCTGCTAAATCTATTCCGGTGATCGTAAAGGGTGGAGAGAATGTGACTCGCTCAGAGCTTAATTTTATTTTTGAGCTTGGGAATGTAAAATTCTTGACGAACCATCCGCAGTATCAGCTGAAACTCTGCGTGAAGTAGAATTTTGTGGATAAATTCAAGCAACAGATAAGCAAATCGACTGTTAGGGTGAATGATGTAGGGATACCTTGAGCTATAGTCCAAAGTGGAGTTGGCTAAACAACCATTGCATCGTAATAATCCTTCTTTATCAAGAAAATAGTTAAGAGTCAATATGCTGCATTTTTTTAGATTTGTTTTCTGTTTTTATGTGCTTGTACTTCGAGGGGATAGTACATTTCTTGAGTTATTTGAATTAATCTACTTTTTGCTTTATTTATTTCGTCGTAAGATAATCCTCCCGTTTGAAATGGGAGAACCACGGGAAGACAATGCGTTCGTTGGGAACCGAAGCACGAATGTGTCTCCATGTTGTGTTGCCTACATTGTTTATAATTTGTGTCACTCGATTGGCCACAAATGTTTTCCAAACGTAGGGTGGTTTTTGCAGCCAAGCGAGTACAATGGAAGAGTCTGACCATAAATGTATCGTGTTAGAAAAGGGTTCCAATCGAGCTAAGACGTGTACTATTAGTTTGGACAGCAAAACTGCTGAACAAAGCTCGAGTCGTGGCACGCTTATGGTCTGTAGAGGAGCAACTTTAGTCTTTGCGGCTAATAAAATTGTAGAGACAATATTATTTTCGTCCGAGCTTCGAACATAGACTACAGCGCAGTAGGCTTTCTTCGAAGCGTCACAAAATCCATGTATCTGGGTTATGTTTTGGGGAGTGAAATTAACCCATCGCGGAATCTGGATGTTTTCAATATATTTGAAGTGCCCGAGAAAAGAATTCCATTTTAATAGAGATGGAGGCTTTACGCAGTCGGCCCAGTCGGTGACTTCCAACCACAACTGCTGGACGAGCGTTTTTTTGAGAATTACAATTGGAGCGAGCCAGCCAGCAGGATAGTAAACAGATGCTACAGTCGACCGAATTTGTCTCTTGGTCACCGAGGTACTGGGTGCAGGAATCTTGACGTGATACGAGAATGAGTCCGAAACTGCGTTCCATCTAACACCAAGAGTTTTTGTGTCAATCTGTGCTGGGACGTAGAAATTGGGATCAGCGAGGTTGTGCCTTCGAATTTCTGGGTGATTTGGTTTTTCAACTGAAGAAGACCTCAGCCAATTGGTCAACTTGGGCAAGACAATCGCCGCGACTGTGAGTTTAAATTTTCAATTTTTGGAGAAGAGGCTGACTTCTTCTCGGAGAAAGTTCTCAATCGTTTAAAACTTCCCTATGAAAAGGTGCTCGCGAGCATCTCGGGCATGGGGGGAAATATCGTGCAAACCTTCTCAAAAACGTGTCATGTCAGCCTCTTCTCCAAAAATTGAAAATTTAAACTCACCCTGATCAACGAGGGCTCGTAGGATAAAAAGTTCGCCAGCATGTTCTACATAAACTAAGGCAGTGGGAGAACTACCTTTTGATTGTTTGATGCAAAATAAGACTGACTGGTGTCCTCTCGAGAAGAGGAAGGAAGTTTTTCGAAGGCGTGGTTTGTATTACTTGCATGGCTGATTGAGCTTTCGTTTTTTGCCTCAAGCTATTAACTTTTTCTATAACCTCGAATCTTGAAGTGAGAAACTCGTCCAGCTGGCTCCAGGTAGGAAGTTCTGATTGACCAGCGAGAGATTGCTCCCAGAGAGTGAGCGTTTCTTCCGGTAGTTTTATTGAGCACAGGTTCACTAGAATTGGGTCCCATCCCGTTGTGTCGATGTCGTGAAACCCAAGCATAGCTAGACAATCCGTGAAAGTAGATTGAACCTTTTGAATTGCTGCACTACTTTCATATTGCGCTTGAGGAACACTAAATAGGGCTTTAAGTTGGGCGTCTATCAAAATCCTCTTGTTCTCAAATCTTGATTTAAGAGCCTCCCAGGCCAGAGAAAAGTTTTCGTCACTCAATGTGTAGCGTTTAACAATATCACTTGCTTTCCCGCGAGTTTTATTTCACAAGTGATAAAGTTTTTGAGTGGGTGTCAATGCAGTGTGATTCTTGTAAATAGCGGTAAACATGTCTCTAAACGAAGGCCAAGCTTCATATGATCCGTGCAAGGGCTCACAGTCACATGAACCATCCTTAATGAGTTTGAATAAAGTTGGTTTGGGTTCAGCTTGTGAACTTCCTTTTTCACTTTGCTGGTCTCGTGTATCTGCTTTAAGAAAATCTACGCAGCGGGCCTTCAATTTGAAGTAGATACACTTTGCCTTGGGAAAGTTTATACGAACTTGTTCTTTAACTTCAGCTGTGGTCGAATCGCAGGTCGAGACCATTACGCTTCCATATTCACACTCTAACTTTTGTCAAAGGTCAGCTAGGTCCATCATTTCTACCTCGACTTGAGATTCCGTCTGTTCATTGGTAGGAGTCATTAATGAGTCAAAAGAGGATATCTCTTCAATCAAAAACCTGAATTTGGGAAGACTCATGTTTGAATATGTTTTCTTTTTTCCTGTGAGAGGTGATCAGAATTCTTCGGTTTAAAAAATCGGTCGAGTTGCGCCTTTAAAAATTCAAAAAAATCGGGAAGAGAAATGTCCTTAATGTGGACACAGAGACAAGAAATTCGTGCTACTTTTAGGGAATACACTGAACACGTTGAGACTTTAAGAGATGAACCGCAGATTGTATTGATTTTAGAAGTGTATTTGTCGACAAGATATATCGAATCAATCAAGCAATTAATTGAGTAGAGTAGAGAAATCAACTAGTCCACTGACACTATGCGAAACTGTCGCGAAAAAACCCTCTAACTTCGTTCTTCTTTGGCTTGCTCTTCACTCAATCGACAAGCGTTTTTGTTCGCTCGCTCGTCTCATGTGTTAAGTTGAGACCCTTACTTCGTAAAAACTTGGCAAACGGTCTTCTGAGCATGTATGTGTGTTGCGCGTGTGGATAGGTAAACATTTACAGCCACTGTAAATTAATGTATGCATTTACAGCCACTGGCTATTAATGCATACGCATATGCACACAAATGAGCGCCCTATCCTATCCTCGTCTCCCTTTCTCTTTAATGCTTTGCCGTGACGAAATATCTAAGGCAATAACATAAGGCAAGCGCAACAACAAAAATAAAGACCTTTTTAGCGGACTCTTTGCTTGCTTTGCTCACTTACTGACTCTCAGTAGCTGAGCGACGAACGGTTCTGTTCGTATCGAGCGGTCAGTAGGAGACCGATTCATTTGTTACGCTCAACTCGAAACCAGACCAGACCGATGTATATATGTACTTGCTGTAATTATGGCAGAAACGTTGTTGCGTTAAATTATGCCGAAGTTGTTGTTGTCGATAATTGCAGCATTTGCGACGCTACGCTGGCAAGCTTTGGTTGGCTTATGTTGAAGTTGTTGTTGTGCTGAAAAAGTGCTTCGCCACGTTTAAACACACAACACATAATTTTTTTTTTTAATTTCGCTTCACTTTGAATATTATTAAATGCTTTTATTCAATTAGAAAGTGTGAGGATGACTAAGTGGCAACATTGTTTCAAACGATTTATGAATGTTATAACATCTGAGAGAGTATTGTGAATTACAGTGGAGCATGCGCGCAGGCTTGCATTTGACACCTGACAACCCCGTATGCGCAACCAACTTCATGGCCACTTCCGTCTTTACATCTATTGCATTCATGGTAACTACATCGTTGTCCGAAGTGGCAAATAAATCATATCCTATCTTCGACATCCCCTATAAGGGATAAAACAAAATAAATATAATATAATTTATATCACCACTCCTAAGTGATAGTAAGGAAATTACAAAAATTAATTGTGGAAAAGTGTGTTGATAAGCGAATCAAGTAAGCACACATGGCAGCAGGGTTGAGGTGTGAAATAATAAAAACTGGCAGTGATTATGTTGATTTAACTTGAATAGAGACAACGCGTGAGTGGCAGCAAGTCGTCCACCTGGCGGTGAAAGTGGAACTTATTGGATTAAAATAAATTGAGTCGTACCTTCATCAGAGCAACCGACCAGGCTGCATTGTCATAGCGGTGTATGCCGGCGTGGTGCTGAGAAACACTAGACGGTCAGTGGGGAAAATACGGAAAAGAGGCACCGCAGCAATTGTTCTTGCTGCTCATGCGTACCAGTGGCGACGTTGTGTTTGGTGTGTTGCTTTGTACAAATTGTGTTTCTGCACTCTTAAAGTGGTAAATTAGCCACCTTAAATAAACGCACTCTCGACGGTTGGCGGCAAGAAGCGGCTGTACTGGTGATATTGCGTTCCGACCACCCGACCAAAAACGATTTTCTTATTAAAGTCACCTGTTAGATCTCTTTGCCGCAGTGTGTCCAAAAATACCCCGCTCACTCTTATGCACCGGATTTAACCTGTGAAATAAACAGGACTTTATAACGCGCAAGATGATTTAACATCAACAACAACGTCAGGGACAGGGCCATTACATTTACGTCCACCGCCGCAGAGTTCCGGTTGTGTAAAATCGCGGTCTTCAGCGAATGGCACTAATAAAGCGATTGACAACAATGTGGTGAAACCAGCAGTAACTTTTTCGTCTACTATATTAATTAGGCAGTATATATATATTAAGTATATTAGGTTAAGTAATTCTATTAATTTTATATTTAATTCAACCCCACATATCTGAAATCTAACATTTTTGGATTTATTCACTGTAGCACTTCTAAGCATCAAAAAATCAAAACATCATTTCTACATAAACACAAACAACAACGACACACGGAGTTAGCGCTAACTACGCAGATGGCGAATTGAAGTTAATAAAAATTGTATGCGTAAGTGCTAAACAAATATTTAAAACAGAAAATAATAGATTTCGGCATACTTTTATTAAGTTCGATCACCGTTTTATAAACAAGATCAAAACTTCAATTATAATTCTCTTAGTGCAAAAATAATTAAAGATTTTAATTAATTTCCCTGAATATGAGCATGCATATGGATTGCACTTTGGTTTGTTTTTATATAATTTTTATAATATAATGATATATATCCATAAGTTCTATTTTAGATAACCATAATGAAATTTAACCTTTTTATAATGAATACATTTTAAGTGAATATGATGTGAGCTGATTCGTGTCTGGGTGAGGCATGATTGGTGATTAATATCATAAGAGAGTGAAAACATCTTTTTCTCTATAATTCCTTGCTTCCGTTGCTATCCTATTGGGAGTTATTTGGATAATGATCGGTGGATTTTTACTTTTTCTATGATTGGATTTTTGTTTGAAAATCTTAACATCTTGTGTGTATGTTATTTTTTTTTTCTGTACACCACTGTAGTGCAATTATGTTAGCAAGAACCCACCCAATTTCCTGCGAGCTGGTCCGTTAATCATGCACACAGCTAACTTAATGACACCCTACGGGAAGCGGTCCATTACAGATTAAATATGGCGCCCAACGTGGGGACCGACCGAAGTATTTAAAAAGTTTTTAGGTATTTTGGTTAATCCCACACATTTTCAAAATTTTCATCTTGGTTATTTACAATTGTGTGCTTGTAGTGAGTGACGGAATTTGGTTTTCAAAATCATACTGTTTTAAACTAACTGGCTTATTGGGAGCATATTCAATTGACAATTTGTAACATAAGGAACCACGTTTGTACATTATTAAATAATTATCAATCGTGTTAAGGCAGGGGTATTCAGGGATTTTTGTCTTTTCAATATCAAATGTTTTTCTATTCATCTTTTTGCACCCGTTTGGTTATTATAGGTGATGGAAATTAGTTTAGAATTGGTTTACAGATTTTAACTAACCAGCATTAGCTAACACATTCAGAGTCAAATTAAATTTTGGGGTTTATAGGGGGTTTTATTGTATCATAGGGATACTGGAATTGATTTTAGTTCATGTAGGGACCGATCTCATCCAATCCATATATTTGCAACATCTTTCTTTATTTTTGAGTGTGTTTGGAATATGTCTAGAGTTACATTGTTTACAGTGTGCAGGCATACCAACACACAAAACGCAATAGTATTCCGCAAATTAACTCTTGTATTAGTGGACGGCAGCTAGAAGAACCAATTCAATCTTAACTCAGGTCGTGGATCAGCTCACATTTCGACATATAATTTTTTTTTAACAGTAAATTTTAAAGTAAAAGTATTCACAGATTATAAAAATGCCCGTACGCAGAAGTAATGACAACCTTACTCAGTTAGATGAGATTAAGGATTGTATTATTTGTGAAGGCACAGTCAGGACTCAAAATGCAGTACGAACATCGTGTCAGCATATTTTTCCTCATGCTTGTATGACATCCTTCTTGGTGACAGATGAATATTGTCCAGTTTGCAAACAACCATGCACGGCAGAATTATTACAGTTTTTAAGTGAGGGCACCAATGAAGCATGGGGTGGCGAAGTAATTAAAGGCGCAGTTTTGAAGCACAAATCAGCAGAGGTTGAAAGACCAGCCACGAGATCGGTGACTGGAAATTCGGAGAAGTTATCTGATAATTCGAGAATAAGTATAAGGAATGATCGGTCTTTTAGTAACTCTAAAGGAAGAGGTAGATCGCATAATGTTGGTAACCGAAATACTAACCTAGGACACAGGACGCTTCAGGATATGATAGACCGGAGCATAGAACAGTCTAGGGATAGAATTGAAAACAGGTTGTTGGAAGTACTTAATCATTCAGTTCAAAGTGGCGTTGAGGATGCTATGACTACAAAGAGAATGCAAGGAAATTCATCACGTGAAACTGCGAACAATGTTGCATTACAACCTAATACAACGAATAACACTAATAATAACGTAAATTTATTGGACATGTCGATCAATCGTAATAACATACCGCAAGACTTGCGTCCGGACAGTTTGTCGAATTCGGCAAAGTCAAAGATTATATCTAGTTGGAAATCATCATTTACTGGCGCGTCCAACGGTATGCCAGTTGGAGAATTCATTTATCGAGTTAACGCTTTAGCTCGTACTACGTTAAATAGTGATACGGAAGCATTATGTCAACTTTTGCTCACACTTTATTCGAAGATTAAGCTTTGAATTGGTACTGGATATATGCTAGGCAGACCATAGAACAAGGACGAGTACTGGATGGGATCGATATTTGCACTGAACTAAAAACGAATTTTAAAGATTTTCGGTCAGATCTTGATTTTATGAAGGATTTGCGCGCACGGAAACAGAAGCAAGGCGAATCATTTGAAACGTTTTTAGAGAGCATAGTGGTGCTCACACTTTATTCGCACACACTTTACTCACACTTTATTCACACAAAATATTGAAAGTATAAAGTAATATGTCTATGCAAAACGTACCTTTTTAATTCTGCGAAATATCATTTAACCAAAGTCACTGGCAGCTATTTGTTTGTTTGTATGGAAATTGATACTTCTATAAATATACTCGTGTACTAGTATGTTTTCTAGCGTCCGACTTAATCGAGCGCAATTCAGAAATATTTGTGTATATTAATCCGTTTATGCGTTTTTGTTATTGCTATTTTACCATGTGCCAATCACAGAAACTATAATACGTAATCTTCTATCTCTTTCCAACTTATAACTAGCTGCCCGCATGCTATCGTCTAATATTTGTATGTGTGCGTTTGTATTTCATGTAAAGCATATGCGTGATAGTATTTTACGTGAGTGATGATTTTTTAAAACTTTTACACCCAGAGTATTCAACTGATGTTGATAAATTATAGATTGTGCTTATCTACAAATGATTACTTTTCAAATGGTATATTTTTTGTCAAAAGGAGTTGTATACTCTGAACGTAGCAGCCGCCACAACAAATCCGCTAGCTGTGTGTTAGATTCGATATGTGAGTGAGGATTGTTTAATCCTTTTACACCCAACATATTCAACCGATATTGATAAAATATAGAATGTGCACATCTACAAATGATTACCTTTCAAATGGTATATTTTTTGTCAAAACCGGTTGTATACTCTGAACGTAGCAACCGCCACAACAAATCCGCTAGCCTATTAATATTTATGTCATGTAAAACATATGTGTGTGAGATTCGTTATTTGAATGACGATTGTTAAAACCTTTACACCCAAAATATTCAACCGATTTTGATAAAATATAGATTGTACGCATCTGCAAATAAAAACCTTTCAAATGATATATCTTTTGTCATTGTTTGTATACTGAGAGCGTAGCAGCCGTCACAGAGAATCCACTGGCCTATTGATGTATAGATGCTTACCTGTGCGCTAGTAAATTCACTTCCGTGATCTGGAGAAAGTCACAAAAAACAAAATCTGAAAATAATTAATTGAAAATGCATAAACTGTTTTCAAAAATGAGAGCGACATTTTAAACATTATTCGATATTTATGATCAGGCTACCGTATCATCTGTTTGGCATTACTACACATCAAAAGCTATGAAAAATACACATCGATCAAAGTGTACCACGCAACTCAGTCTCATCATCAATTTCATCATTATATATAGAATTATTTTATCACTGTTTAGTGATCATTCGTTTGCTTACTTCATTTCAAAAGACAACCCGATGTACTACAACGTTTAACAAAAACCTAGTTAAATTATCCACTTAGAAACGCTTTGATAAAACTAATTATTTTTGGTTTCATGTAGGGCTTTCTGTGTAAAATCGACAAAATAAATTTAACCTTTTTAAAATTGGCTTGACAAGTAGTCACACAGAAAATGTGATGTATGTATGTATTTTATTCGGGTTGACGTGTAATCCATCAACAACAAAGCTTTTTGCTAAATTATCAGCAAAAACACATACAAAAATTACAAAATGGCAGGTAACCCGTAAAAAGTCGAACGAAATAAGTTTTTCATGCAAAAAGACATATGTGGGTGATGGGTTTGAATGGGGGCTATCCCAGCAAGTGAGCAAGACACGTCAATAATATGCGAGTGTATCGCGGTCCAGTAGAAGCGATCATATCGGATTATAAGTTGATATGGACTATTCATACAAAATCAGAAAATTGGACGGTGGGTAAGTAATGGAGCTACCCTAAAATGTTGGCGCGAGTAACCCCAATATATATGTAAGCAAACGTCCAATAGAAGTCACCATTTCGAAATTCAAGTTTGCATTGACTGTAATAAAAAAAAAATTGTTTACAAAACCGAAAAATTTGTTGTGAGTTTGTATGGAGGCTACCCATCCAAGTGGTGGATACACGCTCATTAATATATTTGTGTAGCTTCCATTAGTAAACATGTCAAGTTTTCGTCCGTAAGAAGCCATCATTGAATTTCAAGTTGATATTGATATAAATGTGGGGAAACACTCGCATTAATATATATACAAGTGATTATTCAAGCGACGCGGACGTGTTTTTCCTCCGCTCCATCATAATTTTCATTTCGAGCTTGTGAAGATGACTAAGTGGCAACATTGTTTCAAATGATTTGTGAATGTTATAACATCTGAGAGTGTATTGTGAATTACAGTGGAGCATGCGCGCAGGTTTACATTTGACACCTGACAACCCCGTATGCGCAACCAACTTCATGGCTATGGGTCACTTCCGTCCGAAGTGGCAAATAAATCATATCCTTTCTTCGACATCCCCTATAAGGGATAAAACAAAATAAATATTATATAATTTGTATCACAACTCCTAAGTGATAGTAAGGAAATTACAATAATTAATTGTGGAAAAGTGTGTTAACAAGCGAATCAAGTAAGTACACATGGCATCAGGGACGAGGTGTGAAATAATAAAAACTGGCAGTGACTGTGTTGATTTAATTTGAATAGAGACAACGCGTGGGTGGCTGCAAGTCGTCCACCAGGAGGTGAAAGTGGAACTTATTGGATTAAAATAAATTGAGTCGTACCTTCATCAGAGCAACACTTGAACCGACCAGGCTGCATTGTCATAGCGGTGTGTGCCGGCGTGGTGCTGAGAAACACTAGACGGTCAGTGGGGAAAATACGGAAAAGAGGCACCGCAGCAATTGTTCTTGCTGCTCATGCGGACCAGTGGCGACCAGTGGCTACGTTGTGTTTGGTGTGTTGCTTTGTACAAATTGTGTTTCTGCACACTTATAGTGGTAAATTAGCCACCTTAAATAAACGCACTCACGACGGTTGGCGGCAAGAAGCGGCTGTACTGGTGATCTGGTTCCGACCACCCGACCACCTGACCAACAACGAAATTCTTATCTAGGTCTCTTTGACGCAGTGTTTCCAAAAATACCCCGCTCACTCTTATGCACCGGATTTAACCTGTGAAATAAAAAGGACTTTATAACGCGCAAGAGGATTTAACATCAACAACAACGTCAGGGACAGGGGAATTAGATTTACGTCCACCGCCGCAGAGTTCCGGTTGTGTAAAATCGCGGTCTTCAGCGAATGGCACTAATAAAGCGATTGACAACAATGTGGTGAAACCAGCAGTAACTTTTTCGTCTACTATATTAATTAGGCAGTATATATATATTAAGTATATTAGGTTAAGTAATTTTATTAATTTTATATTTAATTCAACCCCACATATCTGAAATCTAACATTTTTGGTTTTATTCACTGTAGCACTTCTAAGCATCAAAAACTCAAAACATCATTTCTACATAAACACAAACAACAACGACACACGGAGTTAGCGCTAACTACGCAGATGGCGAATTGAAGTTAATAAAAATTGTATACGTAAGTGCTAAAAAAATATTTAAAACAGAAAATAATAGATTTCGCCATACTTTTAGTAAGTTCGAAAACCGTTTTATAAACAAGATTAAAACTTCAATTTTAATTCTTTTAGTGCAAAAATATTTAAAGATTTCAATTAATTTCCCTGAATATGAGTATTCATATGGATTGCACTTTTGTTTGTTTTTATATAATTTTTATAATATAATGATATATATCCATAAGTTCTATTTTAGATAACCACAATGCAATTTAACCTTTTCATAATGAATAAATTTTAAGTGAATATGATGTAAGCTGGTTCGTGTCTGGGTGAGGTATGATTGGTGATTAATATCATAAGAGAGTGAAAACATCTTTTTCTCTATAATTCCTTGCTTCCGTTGCTATCCTATTGGGAGTTATTTGGATAATGATCGGTGGATTTTTACTTTTTCTATGATTGGATTTTTGTTTGAAAATCTTAACGTCTTGTGTGTATGTTATTTTTTTTTCTGTACACCACTGTAGTGCAATTATGTTAGCAAGAACCCACCCAATTGCCGGCGAGCTGGTCCGTTAATCGTGCACACAGCTAACTTAATGACACCCTACGGGAAGTGGTCCATTACAGATTAAAAATGGCGCCAAACGTCGGGCCCTACCGAAGTATTTAGAAAGTTTTTAGGTATTTTGGTTAATCCCACACATTTTCAAAATTTTCATCTTGGTTATTTACAATTGTGTGCTTGTAGTGAGTGACGAAATTTGGTTTTCAAAATCATACTGTTTTAAACTAACTGGATTACTGGGAGCATTTTCAATTGACAATTTGTAACATAAGGAACCACGTTTGTACATTATTAAATAATTATCAATCGTGGGAAGGCAGGGGTATTCAGGGATTTTTGTCTTTTCAATATCAAATGTTTTTCTTTTCAAGTATTTGCAGCCGTTGGGTTATTATAGGTGATGGAAATTAGTTTAAAATTGGTTTATAGATTTTAACTAACCAGCCTTAGCTAACACATTCAAAGTCAAACTATATTTTGGGGTTTATAGGGGGTTTTATTGTATCATAGGTATACTGGAATTGATTTTAGTTCATATAGCTACCGATCTCAACCAATCCTTATAGTTGCAACATCTTTCTTTATTTTTGAGTGTGCTTGGAATATGTCTAGAGTTACATTGTTTACAGTGTGCAGGCATACCAACATACAAAACGCAATAGTATTTTTCAAATTAACTCTTGGATTAGTGGACGGCAGCTAGAAGAACCAATTCAATCTTAACTCAGGTCGTGGATCAGCTCACATTTCGACATATAGTTATTTTTGAACAGTAAATTTTAAAGTAAAAGTATTCACAGATTATAAAAAAGCCCGTACGCAGAAGTAGTGATAACTTTACTCAGTTAGATGAGATTAATGATTGTATTATTTGTGTAGGCACAGTCAGGACTCAAAATGCAGTACGAACATCGTGTCAGCATATTTTTCATCATGCTTGTATGACATCCTTCTTGCTGAGAGGTGAATATTGTCCAGTTTGCAAACAGCAGTGCACGGCAGAATCTGTACAGTTTTTCAGTGAGGACACCAATGAAGCATGGGGTGGCGAAGTAATTAAAGGCGCAGTTTCGAAGCATAAAGCAGCAGAGGATGAAAGACCAGCCACGAGATCGGTGACTGGAAATTCGGAGAAGTTATCTGATAATTCGAGAATAAGTATAATGAATGATCGGTCTTTTAGTAACTCTAAAGGAAGAGGTAGATCGCATAATGTTGGTAACCGAAATACAAACCTAGGACACAGGACGTTTCAGGATATGATCGACCGGAGCATAGAACAGTCTTGGGATAGAATTGAAAACAGGTTGTTGGAAGTACTTAATCATTCAGTTCAAAGTGGCGTTGAGGATGCTATGGCTACAATGAGAATGCAAGGTAATTCATCACGTCAAATTGCGAACAATGTTGCATTACAACCTAATACAATGAATAACACTAATAATAACGTAAATTTATTGGACATGTCGATTAATCGTAATAACATACCGCGAGACTTGCGTCCGGACAGTTTGTCGAATTCGGCAATGTCAAAGATTATATCTAGTTGGAAATTAACATTTACTGGCGTGTCCAACGGTATGCCAGTTAGAGAATTCATTTATCGCGTTAACGCTTTAGCTCGCACTACGTTAAATAGTGATACGGAAGCATTATGTCAACATGCTCACACTTTATTCGAAGACAAAACTTTGAATTGGTACTCGATTTATGATAGGCAGACCAGAGAACAAGGACGAGTACTGGATGGGATCGATATTTGCACTGAACTAAAAACGAATTTTAAAGATTTTCGGTCAGATCTTGATTTTATGGAGGATTTGCGCGCACGGCAACAAATGCAAGGCGAATCATTTGAAACGTTTTTAGAGAGCATAGTGGCTATAGCAGACAGACTGCGTGACCCTTTATCGGAACACGAACTTGTTTGCATTGTCACTCGTAATCTTCAATCCGATTTGCGTTACGGATTATTACACTTGGAAACATCCACAATGAGTGAACTTCGCAAAGCTTGTCGCAGACATGAAAATTTTTATGCACAGCTTGAACCTAAAAAAGACAACTATAGACAAAAATTTAATTTTGGGCGACGACAACTTGCGGAACTGGAATCTAAACAAGTGGAATAAGTGGAAGATATTTCAGCTATTGGTCTTAATCAAATTAAGCCAAAAGGGCAATTGATCTGCTGGAATTGTGATGACGAAGGACACACTTATAAATTTTGTACCAAACGCAGACGGATATTTTGCTACGGGTGTGGCTTACTCGCATATTTTTTGTCGGACTGCCCAAAATGTAGCAAAACTTTAAACCGGCAGGGGGATGCCTATAACTACAGCAGACATCCCCGCATGAACAACAACAATCGGATCAGTATGGACAGTCAGACCAACGACAATCCGAGGACAACTTCCATACTAAACCAATAACTTTATTAAAACGTACTGGCAATCTCATTACTAATTCTATTCCTGAATTACGTCCTTTAGTTCCATTTCATGAACGAATTCAAAAATATTGTAAGGCGAAGGATATAATTTTTAATCGCACCAGGTCAGCTATGCGGATGAGAGATTATTGGGCAAATATTAAACAAAAATAAAAACTTTTAGTATCAGCATTAACGCTTAAACCCAACGACTTACGGCCGTATGCCTCAGTTAAGCTAATAGGGAATCAATATTTAGGCTTTCTAGATTCAGGGGCTTCAGCGTGTTGTATTGGGGCAGATTTAGCTAAAAATATTATTTCTCAAAATGTATCATTGAAGCTAATCAATTTTCACTTTGGCACGGCAGATGGAACTAAACAGACAGTGCAAGTTTCGGTGATTCTCGATATCACATATAAGTCCTGTACAAAGGCTATGTAATTTTATGTGATACCATCTCTCTCACCAAATTTGTATTTGGGTATAAATTTTTGGAAAGAGTTCAATATCGCTCCTCAAATTATATCTGAACTTCAGACAGATAGCTTCCCTGACAATACAACATCATTATCTCTTGAGCAACAGATTCAACTACGATCAGCCATTCACAGTTTTCCAAATTTTGAATTAAATGGATTCGGTAAGACGCAACTCATAGAACATGTCATTGAAGTAGGTGATGCGGTTCCGATAAAACAGACATTACCCTATCTCTCCCGCAATCGAGAAATTGGTTGCTGAGGAGATAGATCGTATGCTTGCTATGGGTGTGATCGAAGAATCTACGACTTCATGGTCATCACCGATTGTCCTAGTGAGAAAACCTGGCAAAGTACGACTTTGCTTGGACAGCCATAAAGTGAACAGTGTGACGAAAAAGGATGCTTATCCTTTACCGCACATTGACGGGATCTTGGGTAGGCTACCGCGCGCTTATTATATTTCCAGCTTGTATTTAAAATATGCCTTCTGGCATATTCCGCTTGAAATGAATTCGCGTGATAAAACGGCTTTCACTGTTCCGAATAGACCCCTATATCAGTTCAGGATGATGCCGATCGGTCTCTGCAATGCACCACAGTCCATGTGTCGGTTAAGTCATCCCGTACAATTTAAAGAACCAGATTTTTATGTATTTAGATGATCTTTTAATCATTTCAGAAACGTTTGAGAAACATGTAGCAATTTTGCAGGAAGTAGCATTTCATCTCAGGAAGGCGGGGCTTACGATAAACATTAGTAAGAGCCAGATTTGTTTACGGGAAGTACCTTGGATACATTGTCGGAGATGGTGCACTGAAGACTGATCCCGAGAAAATTTCTGCGATTCTTGATTTTCCGGAGCCGAATTCTATTCGTCAATTGCGACGTTTTCTAGGAATGACGGGCTGGTACCGAAGATTCATCTCGAATTTCGCTGACGTTACTTGTACGCTTACTGAGCTAAGGAAAACAAAGACATTGCAATGGAACGCAGAAGATCAAAAGTCGTTCGAGGCCATCAAAGGGAAGTTGACCACAGCACCGATTCTTGCTAATCCAGATTTTAGTAAGGAGTTTATGTCTCGTAAATACAAGAAAGCACAGAGGAACTATTCTGTGACGGAACAAGAATGTTTGGCTGCGGTATTAGTTGTGAAGAAATTTAGGGCATACATTGAAGGCCAACATTTTACAATCATTACTGATCATGCCACTTTACGGTGGTTCATGAATCAAAGTGATTTGAGTGGAAGGTTGGCTCGGAGGGCTTTGAAGTTACAAGCTTTTGACTTCACCATACAACACCGTAAAGGTTCGGTTCATACGGTAGCTGATCCACTCTCTAGGGTTCATTCCGAAAACTTGGATTGCATGGAGATATTAGAATTCGATTATTCATCACTAATTGACTTGGAGTCTTCAGCATTTGTGGACGATGAGTACACCCAATTTAAAAAAAAAAACTGGAAAAATCGCCTGATATGTTTCCAGATTTTAAAGTTTGTGGCAAATTTGTTTATCATCGCACAGAATTTTATTTAGGAGATCCAGTGAAAGATGACTTGTGCTGGAAACTACTGATACCGACCAATTTACGGATAGATATAATTAAAAACACACATGATGGCGCTACCAATGCACATGGAGGTGTGGGAAAAACGCTAGAAAAGATCAGACGATACTTCTATTGGCCTGGATTGTATAAAATGGTGCGTGATTACATCCAACAATGCGAAATTTGTAAAACCACAAAACACCCAACTAAAGTTTTAACACCCATAGGGCAAGCGTGGTCAGTAGAAAAGATTTTCCAACGGTTATACATTGATTTAATAGGACCGTTTCCAACATCCAAACGAGGTTACATGGGTTTACTGGTGGTGTTGGATCATCTGTCAAAGTTCTGCTTCTTGTTTCCATTAAAAAGATTTACGACGACGCCAATAATAGAGCTTCTCAATGTGCATGTGTTTGACATTTTCGTTCGAAAGATTTTAAATCTTGTGAGAGATAGCACTCTCTTATGGTATTAATCACCAATCATACCTCACCCAGACACGAACCAGCTCACATCATAAAATATATTCATTATAAAAAGGTTAAATTTCATTGTGGTTATCTAAAATAGAACTTATGAAACATTATATTATAAAAATTATATAAAAACAAACAAAAGTCTTTTTCTCTATAATTCCTTGCTGCCGTTGCTATCCTATTGGGAGTTATTTGGATAATGATCGGTGGATTTTTACTTTTTCTAGGATTGGATTTTTGTTTGAAAATCTTAACGTCTTGTGCGTATGTATTTTTTTTCTGTACACAACTGTAGTGCAATTATGTTAGCAAGAACCCACCTAACGGTTAACGAACTTTTCATATGCTTCTATCTTTGTATATATATACACGCACACGTACACAATTTTTTGTGTAGCACTTAATGCATTTGATTTTAACTTTGTTCACTTTTATGTATTTCAATGTATATATTATATATCTATAATATATAATGCTTATAACGTATGTATTTTTTCACTGTAGGAGCCAAAAAAGAAAAAAGGGGAAGAAAAAAAAATAAAAAAACAGCAACAAAAAGCACTCGAGTATATTGCTCTATCCGGATCTTAACTGTGCAAGTTTCATCCTGGTGCTACGAGGGAGATGTTTTTCGCTCTCATTAATAGGTGGAGGTCTTCCAACTAATATGATATTGTCCCTATAAGAGCGTATAGCTTGTTCAGTTGCATCTTTATGCATTTGGGCTCTTCCAGAAGTATAGTCATACTACTCTATGTTGCTATCAGTAATAAAGCGATTTATACTGGTCTTATATATCCTGATATCAGATCTTATTCGGGTAGGCGCTGATGTAGTGAGGGTGCTATGGTTCGGATTATCAAGTCTGTACGCACCCAACAAGGACTGCTTCGAAAGAAGCTCATTATGTTGGTGAACAGGTAGTATCATCGCTTCATTATGCAAATGACTTCGAAAGAAGCTCATTATGTTGGTGAACAGGTAGTATCATCGCTTCATTATGCAAATGATCCATGATTTGCAGACAACAGTGGCAGTCCTCAGCGCACTATTCTGACTTATTTGCAGGCATTGCCATTGAGTCTTACTTAGGAAAGGGGTCAATACAGAAGCAGCGTAATTTAGGACAGAACGTCCAATAGCTTTATAAGTTGTTATTATAGTCTCCTTGTCTTTACCCAACACGATCCGGCAAGCGCTTTCAGCACTTTATAGCTCGACTTGAGACGATTATTTGTCTTGGTGGCATGAGCCGAGAATCTAAGCAATGGGTCAAATGTAGTTCCTAATATTATCGGGTACTGGACAGTAGGACCTTAGACCTCCAACAAAGACATCTAGTTCCATTATCACCTCCTTAGTCCAGGAAGTGAAAATGGAAGCAGATGACTTATGAGTTGAAAGTCCAAGGTTGCGAGCATTGAAAAAATTTAATAAATTATCCAAATAAGTGTTAATTCTCGCACATATGTCATCTACATTCACACCCGATGATAAAACAGAACAATCATCTGCATAGGTCACTAGTTTTATATGGGGAGGGGGAAGGGGCATCTTAGCCAAATAAAGGTTGAACAGAAGAGGAGAGAGAACTCCACCCTGCGGAACACCCATCTTTAACTTACGATAACCCGACCTCACGCCCCTGAACTCAACATATGCCCTTCTACCATTAAGATAGTTCAATAGCCAGCGTTTCGTTTTATCGGGTAGTGAAGTGGAGTCCAGGTCTTGAAACAAGATTGCATGATCAACAGTGTCAAATGCCTTGTTCAAGTCTAGAGCCACCATCACTGTACGTTCGCATGGTCTCGGCTTATTAAGTCCACCAGCTATAAAAGTTGTAATTTCGCTTAGTGCTGAAGTCGTACCACAACCTTTCCTAAAACCGTGCTGATGATCTGCTAGATGGCAGTGTTCTGTCATTGAGGGAATTAATAATGACTCAAGAACTTTCAACACAGGTGAAAGAAGCGATATTTCACCCGGATCATTGGCACGAATTTGATCACGCAAGGTCGCTAAGCGTGCAGCTACCTCTGGAAAGCTTGGCCTAATATTAGGAAACCTACCAGCAGGAATATGCCGCTTTGCAGCCTTAGTGATCGCGTCTCTAAGAATTCTTTCACCTACCTTAACATCATTGGGAGGCAAAAAACCGCTGATTGATTGATCAATACAGCGTGTAAATCAGTCCAGTCAGCCCTATTGTAGTTCACAAAGACTCGTCTATCCGATTCAACAAAATCTTCCGGACGAGTAATGCTAATCACAATAGGGATATGGTCCGAGCCCAACGCTATATCAATCGACCACTCAGAGTATGGAATAAGCGATTCACTGACGACAGTTAAATCAGGGGAGCTGGATGTGGTAGTACTCATCCTGGTTGCACAATCCTCATTGATCGTACAAAAAGGAGAGCTATCTATCTGGTCCGCTATACTAATACCCCTAAGGTCATTACCTAATTCTGAGAACCACATCTCATGGTGTGCATTGAAATCACCGAGAATAACTCTGTGTTCCCCTTGCAGGACATTGCTAAAAATCGGATTATACCCAGGGTCGCAGCTGTTGACTGGTGGAAGATATAAGTTCACAAACTCAATCTCGACATCTCCGGACTTTATAGCCAGACATTGCGTCTCCAGAAATGAATTCTGTTGACCAACAGAAGGCAGTGAAGAAGGTCTGAAATTCACCGTTCGATGAACGATGAATGCCAGTCCTCCTCCATTGTTTCTGTCTCTGTCCTGCCTGACTATATTAAAGTCAGCAACAGATGCCAGCCGACATGAGTTTGTGAGCTTGGTCTCTTGCACTGCTGCAATTAAGACGTCATGACGCACCATGTAGTCCACAATCTCAGCGACCTTCCCACGCAGACCATTACAGTTGAGTTGCATAACTCTAAAAGAGTTAAATCGCTGCTCAACCAATGGACTGCGAGCACGCATAATTTGTTGACGGGGCGGCGGAAGAATTGGCCAAGACTGTGTAGAACTACTGGAGCTACATGACGTCCGCACGGGTGACCGGGACACAGACGGGACAAGCATATTACTATGCGCAGATAGACAACACGACGCAAAGAAGTCAGTACTCCAATCTCTATGAGATCTAAGAACAGTGCACCTCCTCATATGACACCAATTGTGACAGCCATTACATCGCACAGATAAAACATTGCGATGTATCTGATTGTCACAAACGGAGCATATCCAGCTAGCAACTGCAGTTGCTTGCGAGGAGGAGGTTGTTGCAGTTGCATTGGAGATAGGTACAACAGCTGTGCTATCATTGGTAACAGAATTACAGTTACCTAAGCAACAGCTAGCAACAAATTGCTCTGTCCAGTCTCTATGAGATTGGAGGCCCGAACAAGATCTAAGGTGGCACCATCTGCCACATCTAGAACACTGAACCGAGGTTGCATTCCTGAAGATCTTCCTCTCACAAACAGAGCAGAACCAGGGACCAGGTCCCGGGTTCCTCTCAATGCCGGCGCGGCACAGGAGTATCTTCAACAGTTGCGCCGACAGAACTGTTGACTCCATATAAAAAATTTACATAAATACCTGATACAGCCACTTGGGCTGAGTTGGACAACCTTTGACAGCACAAATCTTCTTGGGCAGATCGGTCCGGGGCGTAAACCCAGTCGCCCTTGGGAACGTAGCGGATTTGTTGTGGCGGCTGCTACGTTCAGAGTATACAACCGGTTTTGACAAAAAATATACCATTTGAAAGGTAATCATTTGTAGATGTGCACAATCTATATTTTATCAATATCGGTTGAATATGTTGGGTGTAAAATGCTTAAACAATCGTCACTCACATATCGAATCTAACACACATGGGCTTTACATGAAATAAATATTAATAGCTAGCGGATTTGTTGTGGCGGCTGCTACGTTCAGAGTATACAACCGGTTTTGACAAAAAATAAACCATTTGAAAGGTAATCATTTGTAGATGTGCACAATCTATAATTTATCAAAATCAGTTGAATACTCTTGGTGTAAAAGGTTTAAAAAATCGTTACTCACGTAAAATACTATCACGCATAGGCTTTACATGAAATACAAACGCACACATACAAATATTAGACGATAGCATGCGAGCAGCTAGTTACAAGTTGGAAAGAGATAGAAGATCACGTATTATAGTTTCTATGCGCTTCGATATTATTCTGGCGACTGTCTCGCTGTTTGTAGCTGCTGTGATTGGCACATGGTAAAATAGCAATATACAAAAATATTTCTGAATTGCGGTCGATTAAGTCGGACGCTGGAAAACATACAAGTACACGAGTATATTTATAGCAGTATCAATTTCCATACAAACAAACATATTGAAGTGGTTTTCACTTTCAGGTCCAAAGCTGTCAGTGACTTTGGTTAAATGATATTTTGCAGAATTAAAAAGGTACGTTTTGCATAGACATATTTCTTTATACTTTCAATACTTTAGGTGTGATGAGATTAACACAGACCTGTGCCTAATAAACTGCCGTGAGGGATGTTGAATAACTGAATATTGACTTTGTATAGACAATACACATTGTTATTATATATTGTAAAAAGTTGAAACTTGAAATAAATTATTGTTCTCTTTTTAATTTTAGATTGCATGGCAAATTGGCTTTATTTCGTTTTTATTAATCTTGGTCCGGATGACAATTTTACATGTAAGTCGAGAAGAATAACCTGTACCTAAATCAACAAGGTTATAATATATTTGTGCGAATGTATGAAACATGCAGAAGGAGACGTGGCAGACCCCCACGTTTGTCTGACTGTGTGTATTAAAAAAGGTATCTCAGAGACTTTAAAAGCTAGAGACATCGGGTTGTCTTTTGAAATGAAGTAAGCAAACGAATGACCACTAAACAGTGATAAAGTAATTCTATATATAATGATGAAATTGATGACGAGACTGAGTTGCGTGATACACTTTGCTCGCTGTGTATTTTTCATAGCTTTTGATGTGTAGTAATGCCAAACAGATGATACGGTAGCCTGATCATAAATATCTAATAATGTTTAAAACGTTGCTCTCATTTTTGAAAACAGTTGATGCATTTTCAATTATTTATTTTCAGATTTTGTTTCTTGTAACTGTCTCCAGATCACGGAAGTGAATTTACTAGCGCACAGGTAAGAATCTGTACATAAATTGGCAAGCGGATTCTCCGTGACGGCTGCTACTCTCTCAGTATACGAACGATTTTGACAAAAGATATATCATTTGAAAGGTTTTTATTGGCAGATGCGTACAATCTATATTTTATCAAAATCGGTTGAATATTTTGGGTGTAAAAGCTTTTAACAATCGTCATTCACATAACGAATCTAACACACATATGTTTTACATGACATAAATATTAATAGGCTAGCGGATTCGTTGTGGCGGCTGCTACGTTCAGAGTATACAACCGGTTTTGACAAAAAATATACCATTTGAAAGGTAATCATTTGTAGATGTGCACAATCTATATTTTATCAATATCGGTTGAATATGTTGTGTGTAAAATGCTTAAACAATCGTCACTCACATATCGAATCTAACACACATGGGCTTTACATGAAATAAATATTAATAGCTAGCGGATTTGTTGTGGCGGCTGCTACGTTCAGAGTATACAACCGGTTTTGACAAAAATAAACCATTTGAAAGGTAATCATTTGTAGATGTGCACAATCTATAATTTATCAAAATCAGTTGAATACTCTTGGTGTAAAAGGTTTAAAAAATCGTTACTCACGTAAAATACTATCACGCATAGGCTTTACATGAAATACAAACGCACACATACAAATATTAGACGATAGCATGCGAGCAGCTAGTTACAAGTTGGAAAGAGATAGAAGATCACGTATTATAGTTTCTATGCGCTTCGATATTATTCTGGCGACTGTCTCGCTGTTTGTAGCTGCTGTGATTGGCACATGGTAAAATAGCAATATACAAAAATATTTCTGAATTGCGGTCGATTAAGTCGGACGCTGGAAAACATACAAGTACACGAGTATATTTATAGCAGTATCAATTTCCATACAAACAAACATATTGAAGTGGTTTTCACTTTCAGGTCCAAAGCTGTCAGTGACTTTGGTTAAATGATATTTTGCAGAATTAAAAAGGTACGTTTTGCATAGACATATTTCTTTATACTTTCAATACTTTAGGTGTGATGAGATTAACACAGACCTGTGCCTAATAAACTGCCGTGAGGGATGTTGAATAACTGAAAATTGACTTTGTATAGACAATACACATTGTTATTATATATTGTAAAAAGTTGAAACTTGAAATAAATTATTGTTCTCTTTTTAATTTTAGATTGCATGGCAAATTGGCTTTATTTCGTTTTTATTAATCTTGGTCCGGATGACAATTTTACATGTAAGTCGAGAAGAATAACCTGTACCTAAATCAACAAGGTTATAATATATTTGTGCGAATGTATGAAACATGCAGAAGGAGACGTGGCAGACCCCCAAGTCTTTCTGAGTGTTTGTATATAATGCCGAAAACAAATGCTGATTATGTTCGAGAGCATCGTGCATGGAAAAGTGAAGCTGAAAATAAAAATAAAAAAACGGCAATGAGTTCTACAGAGCGTGTTCTAAAATTTCGTGCGAGACAGAGAGCGTTGCAGGTTATATCAGCTGTCGAAAATGTTGAGTCTTCGGCGAGCTATGTATCATATATACAAGATGCTGGAAATAATTCAAGTAAGTACAAATTATTTTCTAAATTTAAATTTTTGATGTTCATAACTATTATTACGTAATGTTTATTATCGTTTGCTAAATTTATCACGTGTATAACCTTTTTAATTAATTTTTGAGTTCATATTAGAAATACATGCTATTTATATACACATGTTTGATTTTAAGGGTTTTCTAAGTTCCAATACTGATTTGTTGATTGAATTTTTAATGGACGTGGAGCCTGATATCCCATATATGTACACAATTTCACCGTAATAAAGTCGCTCATGACAACTTCCGACAAAAATTCTACAACAACTCTTTTGGTCGTGCAGGCTGTGTGTGTGATCGTTTATGATTTAAAAACGATTTAAAAAAACCCACGCTAGAGGTGTCGAATTACTTAAAAAAAATATATCACGAACTACCAATGATTTTGAACAGAGATTTTAACACAAATTTTGCTGAACTTACTTCAAAACCTTTGGTAGAATTTTTATATAACACGTTCAGCTTAAAAATGTCTAATAAACAAACCGAGCCAACAAGAAGTACAATAGACGCAGTATTTCAAAGATTTTTAGATAAAATTCAAACTTGAACATTTGTTTCGTATTTTAGTTACCATAAGCCTCTAGTGTTACGTTTAGAAATAAGCGATAATGATAGTAATGTTAATATATAATGTAATTTTAACCATTTTGAAAAAATATATAATAAAAAATTATTTTTATTGAATCTAACAACTATCTTTAATAAAATGTTACTTTAAGTGATTCTATCTCAAATTCCTCTCAACGGAAACAGGTTTTCCATATTAAGCAACAGTGCAACTACTGAATCTAACTACACTGACGAAGGGGCTAAAAAAGTCAGTGCAAAGCCGCCACCAATTTATGTTCGCGAAAAAGACTCAAATAGTCTAATGAACAAAATTGCTAAACTGAGTGGCAACAACAATTTTCACATAGTCCCACTCGTTAATGGAAATATCCATGAAACTAAAATCCAAATATATAGTGAGTTAAATTACTGCACAGTCTCAAAGCATCTAACTGATACAAAATCCAATTTTTATACGTATCAACTTAAAAGCGCAAAAGGTCTCTAAGTTGTGCTGAAAGGCACTGTGTCAAGCGTATCTCCGAGTGAAGTAGCAATCAATATTATTAATAAAAACAAAATACCACAACCCATGTTCAAAGTGGAGCTTGAACCCGGAAGTAAACCAATAAAACGCAGCGAGATACATTTAATTTATAGCCTACAGCACCGTAGAATTACTGTAGAAGAGCCTTACAAACGCAATAACCCTGTACAATGTACTAATTGCCAGGAATTTTGGCACTCAAAAACGTACTGCACATTGCGCCCAGTCTGTGTAGCTTGCGGAGATCTTCATGACTCTGCCTCCTGCACTGCAAACAAAATTGATTCAAACACAAAAAAGTGTAGCAGTTGCGGCGGAAACCACACGGCCAATTACAGAGGTTGCCCAGTATTCAAGGAGCTTAAAAGCCGCATCAATCAACGGACTGGTTCTACTCGATCTAGGGCTATATACACTAGACACAACCAGCCCTGGTGTGTCATTTGCAAATGCTCTAAAAACTGGATTGAAACATGCGACTCCAAATACATATTCCCAAGCCGTTTCCCACATTGGAATTCCAAGCGGCACCTCCGGCCAAATATCCGATCAACAACAAAGTATATCGCCTAATGCTCAAACACCACTAAAAGGTATAGAATCATTGATAGCATCTATGCAACAAAGCATGATGAATTTCATGGCATTGATGCAAAGTACAATGCAAGAACACATGCGAAATCAAAATAATCTCATCCAGATTCTTGCCGCCCAACAAAACCAAAAATGAGTCTCTTAAAAATATATTTCTGGAATGCCAATGGTGTTTCTCGGCACAAAAACGAATTCTCTATATTTTTAAAAGATAGAAATGTCGACGTTATGCTACTCGCAGAAACACACCTCACGGACAAGAATAGTTTTCAAGTCCCAGGATACGCATTTTACGCCACAAAGTCCGTGGCGGAACTGGAATACTCATCAGAAGTCGCCTTAAACACTATTCTCTACAGTCTTTTGCCACTAATTATCTCCAAGCCACTTCAATATTTGTTCAATCTAAACTTGATAAAGTAACTTTAGCGGAAGTTTACAGTCCCCCTCGTTTGACTATAACAGAAAAACATTGAATTTTTAACTCACTTGGTGAACGATTTCTGGCTGCAGGCGATTATAATGCCAAACATACCCATTGGGGTTCACGGCTCGCAAATCCTAAGGGAAAACAGCTTTATAAAGCACTCATAAACACACAAAATAATCTTGACTACGTTTCACCTTGTAGCCAAACATATTGGCCGGCAGATCCGAGGAATATCCCTGACCTTATAGACTTGGCTATAGCACGAAAAATATCAAGCAGTCTAATATCTGCAAAATCTCTTGCAGATCTGTCATCTGACCATAATACCCAAAGAAAATCTTCGTAAACTCACCACATATAACACAAATTGGCTCAAATACAATAAGTATATAAGTAGTCATATTGAACTCAACCCTAAATTTGACTGTGATATGGACATTGACAACTCCGTCAGTGCGCTTAACTCGATTCGCACTGCCGCAGCCAAACACTCAACGCCACAATGAAGTTCAAGACCCATTACGAACTATTGCATGACAAACAGCAAAATTGAAAGATTGGTCGTAGAAAAACGCCGCCTAAGATAAGAATGGCAATATCGGAGATCACCAGCTGCAAAGCATCGGCTCAAAAATGCTACGCGGTATTTAAGCAGGGCTCTTAAAGTAGATGAGGAACGCACCCAGAGACGATACATTGAAGGCTCCTCCCCAACAAGCTCTAAATTTCCGTTATGGAAAGCTTGCTCTAGCATTCAGCCACCCAAAGAGGTAGATACTCCTATCAGAGATCGTACTTGGAAAGTGGACGCGAAATGATGAAGAAAAAGCTAATGTTTTTGCTGCACATCTCAGAACTGTTCTTCAGCCAAAATCCGCCAACGAATGGTTTCGCTCTTCCATCTCACCCAGCTATGGACAATTCAGAGCCTTTTACTGTTCATATACACGAAGTAAAAAATGTAATAAAAAATTAGCTTAATCCAAATAAGGCAGCATGGCATGATCTAATTTCACCAAAAATGCTCATTGAACTTCCAAACCCCGCTATAATGTACCTTTCGTTGCTTTTTAATGCGATAATGAAATACGGCCACTTTCCTGCACAATGGAAGAAATCCATTATAATAATGATACCGAAACCCGGAAAGGATAAAACACTAGAGGCATCATATAGACCCATTAGCCTACTTTCCTGCCTATCCAAACTGTTCGAAAAAATATTTCTTCTTAAAATCGCTCCATACACACACAACATAATTCCCTCTCATCAATTTGGCTTCCGAGAAAAGCACGGCACTATCGAGCAAGTCAATCGCATCACCTCTGAGATTCGAGTATGGTTCGATGGACTCAAGTATAAAATTAATACGCTATTTCCCCAAAACACGCATAAAGTTTTTGACTCTTATTTCTGTAAGCAAACAGAAAATATGCAGTAAGGCAAAATAACTTCATTACACTTGACTCGGAAATAAAAGCTGGTGTACCCCAGGGGAGCGTCCTCGTCCCTATGTTATATGTTCTGTACACATCCACCATTCCGACAGATCACAGTCACACAATGACAACATTTGCAGATGACACAGCTATTTTGTGCAGATCCCGATGACCTGTAGAAGCAACCATGCGCTTGAAAGATCATCTGTCACTTCTAGAGGAATGGTTGGCAAACTGGAGAATCAAGGTCAACGAGCAAAAATGTAAGCACGTAACATTCACACTCAATAGGGCCACTTGCCCTACGCTAATTCTAAACAATAGTGTTGTTCCCCAGGCAAATGATGTCCTGCACTTAGGCATAAAGACGACTCACATATCGTAAAAATATATTAGCCAAGAAAACTCAAATCAAACTAAAAGACAACTCTCTGCACTGGTTCATAAATTCGCGCTCGCCCTTAAGCTTGGAATATAAGGTCCTCCTTTACAACTCTGTAATAAAGCCCATTTGGACATATGGCTCTCAACTGTGGTAATGTAGAAATCATTCAAATAGCCCAATCGAAAATCCTAAGAACTATCACTGGTGCTCCCTGGTATATTCGAAACGATTGCATTCACAATGATCTCAATATTCCCACCGTGAAAACTGAAATAGCTCGTTCCAACACAACTATATGGATAAAGTTAACTCCCATCCGAACCCACTCACAAAATGTCTTACCTAGTTAAGTACCAACACAAGACTCAGAAGAAATGACTCAGATGATGAACGAAGAAACTACTATGACCTCCTACAGGAAGGCTAGTATATAGTTACTTAAATATAATAAATTATTATAAATTATTGTTAGTTTCTAAGAAGAGAAGAGAATACAAATTATAACGTTAAAAAAAATTGGGACATAAAAGGCAAAGTTTTCATCAAATTTCGTGAAAAAAAATTTTTTTGTTGTTAAAGATAAAATTAAAAAACCAAAAACTTGGTTATTTGAATTTTTCAAATAAATTTTGAGGTTATGTGAAAAAAGTGTAAATACAAAAGTTTTATATCTTTTTATTACCTACAACTTTCCAACTTTAACTTTTTTCCATAGGTCTTGTAGTTTTGCCGGAATTCGAGATAAACCGTTTTTTACCCTTAAAAACTCCCCTTCCCGACCACAGATCGCCCGTATTTTATTTTTCCTTTCATTTTTGTTATATTGTCTTCCTTTTCCAGTGGGTTTCATCATACTATAATTTTTTTTCGTTTCAAAAATGATCGACCCTGGTCTATAATTGTAATAAGTCTCGAACCGAATTTGATTCGGTTGTATTGTTTGTTGCTGTAGCTATTATGCTTTGCCGGAGAGGGGGAAGAGGGCTTGTGGGGGTAACGCACTGTTCGGTATTGTTGGAATTGTATGATGCTGAGAGGCAGTTTTGTTTTCAATGAGTCCGCTATCATTTGGTGGGAGCAAATTCGCTTTGACTATGGCACTGAGCTGTGTCTGTCTTATTTGTTTTATTTTTTTTTTCTAGTTTATATATTTGCTTTGACCTTAAGCGACTGCAAGTAGGAGCACATCGCTTACGAAAATTCAATTTTGTTTGTTTCGTGAATGTCCGACTGTTTTTTCAAGCTTGTAATGGAGCACTTCCCGTAGGGTGTCATTAAGTTAACATAATTGCACTACAGTGGTGTACAGAAAAAAAAAATTACATACACACAAGACGTTAAGATTTTCAAACAAAAATCCAATCCTAGAAAAAGTAAAAATCCACCGACCATTATCCAAATAACTTCCAATAGAATACCAACGGCAGCAAGGAATTATAGAGAAAAAGATGTTAGCACTCTCTTATGATAATAATCACCAATCATACCTCACCCAGACACGAATCAGCTCACATCATATTCACTTAAAATTTATTCATTATGAAAAGGTTAAATTGCATTGTGGTTATCTAAAATAGAACTTATGGATATATATCATTATATTATAAAAATTATATAAAAACAAACAAAAGTGCAATCCATATGCATGCTCATATTCAGGGAAATTAATTAAAATCTTTAATTATTTTTGCACTAAGAGAATTATAATTGAAGTTTTGATCTTGTTTATAAAACGGTGATCGAACTTAATAAAAGTATGCCGAAATCTATTATTTTCTGTTTTAAATATTTTTTTAGCACTTACGTATACAATTTTATTAACTTCAATTCGACGTCTGCGTAGTTAGCGCTAACTCCGTGTGTCGTTGTTGTTTGTGTTTATGTAGAAATGATGTTTTGAGTTTTTGATGCTTAGAAGTGCTACAGTGAATAAAACCAAAAATGTTAGATTTCAGATATATGGGGTTGAATTAAATATAAAATTAATAGAATTACTTAACCTAATATACTTAATGTATATATACTGCCTAATTAATTTAGTAGACGAAAAAGTTACTGCAGGTTTCATCACGTTGTTGTCAATCGCTTTATTAGTGCCGTTCGCTGAAGACCGCTATTTTCCACAACCGGAACTCTGCGGCGGTGGACGTAAATCTAATGCCCCTGTCCCTGACGCTGTTGTTGATGTTAAATCCTCTTGCGCGTTATAAAGTCCTTTTTATTTCACAGGTTAAATCCGGTGCATAAGAGTGAGCGGGGTATTTTTGGACACACTGCGCCAAAGAGACCTAAGAGGTGACTTTAATAAGAATTTCGTTTTTGGTCGGGTGATCGGAACGCAATATCACCAGTACAGCCGCTTCTTGCCGCCAAGCGTCGTGAGTGCGTTTATTTAAGGTGGCTAATTTACCACTTTAAGTGTGCAGAAACACAATTTGTACAAAGCAACACACCAAATACAACGTAGCACAGTCGAATAATTGCTGCGGTGCCTCTTTCCCGTATTTGCCCCACTAACCCTCTAGTGTTTGCAGCCTGGTCGGTTCAAGTGTTGCTCTGATGAAGGTACGACTCAATTTATTTTAATCCAATAAGTTCCACTTTCACCGCCTGGTGGACGACTTTCTGCCACCCACGCGTTGTCTCTATTCAAATTAAATCAACATAATCACTGCCAGTTTGTATTATTTCACACCTCGTCCCTACTGCCATATGTACTTACTTGATTCGCTTGTTAACACACTTTTCCACAATTAATTATTGTAATTTCCTGACTATCACTTAGGAGTGGTGATATAAATTATATAATATTTATTTTGTTTTATCCCTTATAGGGGATGTCGAAGATAGGATATGATTTATTTGCCACTTCGGACAACGATGTAGTTACCATGAATGCAATAGATGTAAAGACGGAAGTGACCCATAGCCATGAAGTTGGTTGCGCATACGGGGTTGTCAGGTGTCAAATGCAAGCCTGCACGCATGCTCCACTGTAATTTACAATATTCTCTCAGATGTTATAACATTCACAAATCATAGTCATCCTCACAAAACAGATAATTATCCTGCAACAGCAGTAGAAGGATCTGGAATGGATGACTTAAACGCTTGTATGTCCTTTGCGTGATAGGTTCCCAAAGTTTTACCTTTCTCGTCCTCCAACTCATAATAAGCGGAGCCTAGTTTTGCCTTAACTATTGCGGGTAAGAGTGTTTTGGCTAGTTTGGCAATAAAATGTTTGGCCCAGTTGCTTTGTGCGAAGTTCCTACGTAGTATTCGCTGACCAACTTCATACGTCACTGGTCTTGAACGTAAGTTGTAATGTTTTTCATTTTGCTCAAATGATCTTGTTAAATTCATCTTTACTTGGTTAATCATGGATCACGCCTAACCATGTTCACCATGCCCTCATTTACCATACCGAGGTTTCTCAACAGCGCATACATGGATCCATGTGTCACCATGTGTTGTCCAAATACTACGTAATAAGGACTGTATCTCGTCGATTGATGAATAGCGTTGCGAAGTGTGCTATTTATGCTGCTCAAATGTAAATCCCAGTCTTTCTGGTCTTGGTCTATGTAAGCTCTCAGTGCAGCGTTTATGGATCGGTTTACGCGTTTCGAAGCATAACGTTGAGGAGAATGAGTTGCTGTCATCTTCTGTGTGATACCACATTCCGTTAAGAAAGCTTTAAAATCTTTCGAATGAAATTGTGTACCATTATCACTCACTATAAATTCAGGCACCTCAAAAATGTCAAACACATGCACCTTGAGAAGCTCTATTATTGGCTTCGTCGTAAATCTTTTTAATGGAAACAAGAATCAGAACCTTGACAGATGATCCAACCCCACCAGTAACCCCATGTAACATCGTTTGGATGTTGGAAACGGTCCTATTAAATCAATGTATAACCGTTGGAAAATCCTTTCTACTGACCACGGTTGCCCCATGGGTGGTTTTAAAACTTTAGTCGGGTGTTTTGTGGTTTTACAAATTTCGCATTGTTGGATGTAATCACGCGCCATTTTATATAACCCAGGCCAATAGAAGTAGTGTTTGGTATATTTCTTTGTAATTGTAATGTCCTCGAGTGTCCAAAGGAGCTACTATGCCAAGCTGAAGATTCTCTCAGTCTAAAGGCTATTGCCCTCTCTCTCGCAATGAGATCAAGTGGAATCAAGTGGAGCAATACGTTTAGTGCGTTCGTCGGTGTGGTACGTAACGATCCACTAATACATAGTTCTGCACTTCTCCGTAGGGCATAATGGACCTAACTACTGCCGTATATAGCCAGTGGACGATATATGGAGAGAAACCCCACCTTCTTCCGATGGCTTTTTTACACGCAAAGAGTGCTATATTTGCCTTCTTTAACCGCTGTACCGTGGTTTTATTCCAGTTGAGCTTACTATTCAAGATCACTCCTAGATATTTAGCGCATTCGCTCATAGTGAGGCTAATGTTGTTAAGTTTGGGTAAACTCAGTTTCGGAATCTTATATTTCCTTGAGAAAAGCACAAGTTCTGTTTTTGTCGGGTCCACACCCAGGCCGCAGCCAGAAGCCTATTTCGAAAGTTCCACCAGTGCGGATTCCATTAGGTACTGTGGAATAAGTCTCCATTCAATTGGATTTAAATGACGATCGTGAGAAAAGGTGCAGGGTATCTCGAAGTCGTGTAAACTCCTTAGTGGAAATTCATACATTTATGAGTTTCACACATTTTGTTAAGGAATATCTGAACTTTTTTTAACTCCAATCTGAACCACCAAAGTACTCTAAAAATGATTTTTAACATATTCAACCCCCAATAGATCGAAATTCTTAGACAATAGAACTTTTCTAGTTCGGTCTCGTAAAAAAAGCCTGCCTAAGTTTATGACCGGCGTTTCAAAGACATATAGACACATATGTATGTTTTGTGAGTGCTGTGAATGTGAACTTATAGAGAATATAGAGCATACCAGTGGTGATCAGACAGCCTTAAGTTAAATCAGCAGCTATAATGTAAACAGTTGCAAAATATTAAAAGCTCATTGCTTCAGAAATGTTGGTGCTATCGGATTCTTGTTATTTATTTTCATATAAATCTTTTCGTTTGATATGCTTTATGCGATGAAGCTTGAATTATTTATTATATAACTATCACTGTTGCTGCATCTTAATTACAAGAAACCATTTCTGTGACAATTTCCAGATTTTGCTTCTCTTAAAACTCTGACACTTGATTTCTTTCAATGTCTCTTTCTCCCACAACTACAATAATTTCAATGCCCAATTTTGTACTTATTTATGAATTCTGCACGCATTCGGGGCATTTGGGGCTCTGTCGTACCTTACCCCATTCACCCATAGTCAACTTTTCCGACATCTCGGCTAAACGAGTCTTGAGTTCACATGTGACACGACATTTTATTTATCTTAGCTATATAAAAGTGAAATGAAAAAAATGAAATAAAAATAAATAAATAAAATAAAATAAAACAAAAAAAAAAAAACAAACACAAAAAAGTAAGTCGGAAAAGCGTAATATAATAATAATATTTATGTGCTGATCACATGAAATGTGCTGTGCCTGGCTTTGCCATTGTATAAATTTAGCTTCTTTCTGTATTTAATTTCGTTGCTAAATATTTTCGCTTTATGCAACTTTATGGTATTCAATTCTACTTGGTGCTGACGTATTTTTTACTCCATGTGCATTGGTAGCGCCATCATTTGTGTTTTTAATTACATCTCTCCGTAAATTGGTCGGTATCAGTAGTTTCCAGCACAAGTCATCTTTCACTGGATCTCCTACATAAAATTCTGTGCGATGATAAACAAATTTGCCACAAACTATAAAATCTGGAAACATATCAGGCGATTTTTCCAGTTTTTCCTTAAATTGGGTGTACTCATAGTCCACAAATGCTGAAGACTCCAAGTCAATTAGTGATGAATAATCCAATTCTAATATCTCCATGCAATCCAAGTTTACCGAATGAACCCTCGAGAGTGCATCAAGTACCGAATGAGCCGAACCTTTACGGTGTTGTATGGTGAAGTCAAAAGCTTGTAACTTCAAAGCCCACCGAGCCAACCTTCCACTCAAATCATTCAAATCAGTTTGATTCATCAACCACCGTAAACTGGCATGATCCATAATGATTGTAAATTTTTGGCCTTCAAAGTACGCCCTAAATTTCTTCACAGCTAATACCGTAGCCAAACATTCTTGTTCCGTCACAGAATAGTTCCTCTGTGCTTTCTTGTATTTACGAGACATAAATGCTATAGAAGCTTCACAACCGTTATCATCTAGTTGTGCTAGTACTGCACCTGTACCATATTTGCTTGCATCGCAAAGAAGAATGAGCTCCTTACTAATCTGGATTAGCAAGAATCGGTGCTGTGGTCAACTTCCCTTTGATGGCCTCGAATAAGTTTTGAGCTTCTGCGTTCCATTGCAATGTCTTTGTTTTCGTTAGCTCAGTAAGCGGACAAGTAACGTCAGCGAAATTCGAGATGAATCTTCGGTACCAGCCCGTCATTCCTAGAAAACGTCGCAATTGACGAGTAGATTTCCGCTTCGGAAAATCAAGAATCGCAGACAAAACTTGCTCTTACTAATGTTTATCGTAAGCCCCGCCTTCCTGAGATGAAATGCTACCTCCTGCAAAATTGCTACATGTTTCTCAAACGTTTCTGATATGAATAAAAGATCATCTAAATACACAAAAATCTGGTTCTTTAAATTGTACGGGATGACTTTATCCATTAACCGACACATGGGTTGTGGTGCATTGCAGAGACCGAACGGCATCACCCTGCACTGATATAGGGGTCTATTCGGAACAGTGGAAGCCGTGTTTTCACGCGAATTCATTTCAAGCGGAATTTGCCAGAAGGAATCTTTTAAATCCATGCTGTAGGTAAACTCAGCGCGCGGTAGCCTACCCAAGATCCCGTCAATTTGCGGTAAAGGATAAGCATCCTTTTTCGTCACACTGTTCACTTTACGGCTGTTCAAGCAAAGTCGTACTTTGCAAGGTTTTCTCACTATGACAATCGGAGATGGCCATGAACTCGTAGATTCTTCGATCACACCCATAGCAAGCATACGATCTATCTCCTCAGCAACCAATTTCTCGATTGCGGGAGAGATAGGGTAATGTCTGTTTTATCGGAACCGCATCACCTACTTCAATGACATGTTCTATGAGTTGCGTCTTACCGAGCCCCTTTAATTCAAAACTTGGAAAACTGTGAATGGCTGATCGTAGTTGAATCGTCATTGGTGTGACTGTCGTTGGTCTGACTGTCCATACTGATCCGATTGTTGTTGTTCACGCGGGGATGTCTGCTGTTTTTGTAGGCACCCCCCTGCCGGTTTAAAGTTTTGCTACATTTTGGGCAGTCCGACAAAAAATATGCAAGTAAGCCACACCCGTAAGCAAAATATCGTCATCACAATTCCAGCAGATTAATTGCCCTTTTGGCTTAATTTGATTAAGACCAATAGCTGAAATAGCTTCCACGTCCTCCACTTGTTCAGATTCCCGTTCCACAAGTTGTCGTCGTCCAAAATTAAATTTTTGTTTATAGTTGTCTTTTTTAGGTTCAAGCTGTGCATAAAAATTTTCATGTCTGCGACAAGCTTTGCGAAGTTCACTCATTGTTGATATTTCCAAGTGTAATAATCCGTAACGCAAATCGGATTGAAGATTACGAGTGACAATGCTAACAAGTTCGTGTTCAGATAAAGGTTCACGCAGTCTGTCTGCTATAGCCACTATGCTCTCTAAAAACGTTTCAAATGATTCGCCTTGCTTCTGTTTCCGTGCGCGCAAATCCTTCATAAAATCAAGATCTGACCGAAAATCTTTAAAATTCGTTTTTAGTTCAGTGCAAATATCGATCCCATCCAGTACTCGTCCTTGTTCTATGGTCTGTCTAGCTTATATCCAGTACCAATTCAAAGCTTAATCTTCGAATAAAGTGTGAGCAAAAGTTGACATAATGCTTCCGTATCACTATTTAACGTAGTGCGAGCTAAAGCGTTAACTCGATAAATGAATTCTCCAACTGGCATACCGTTGGACGCGCCAGTAAATGATGATTTCCAACTAGATATAATCTTTGACTTTGCCGAATTCGACAAACTGTCCGGACGCAAGTCTTGCGGTATGTTATTACGATTGATCGACATGTCCAATAAATTTACGTTATTATTAGTGTTATTCGTTGTATTAGGTTGTAATGCAACATTGTTCGCAGTTTGACGTCATGAATTTCCTTGCATTCTCTTTGTAGTCATAGCATCCTCAACGCCACTTTGAACTGAATGATTAAGTACTTCCAACAACCTGTTTTCAATTCTATCCCTAGACTGTTCTATGCTCCGGTCGATCATATCCTGAAGCGTCCTGTGTCCTAGGTTAGTATTTCGGTTACCAACATTATGCGATCTACCTCTTCCTTTAGAGTTACTAAAAGACCGATCATTCCTTATACTTATTCTCGAATTATCAGATAACTTCTCCGAATTTCCAGTCACCGATCTCGTGGCTGGTCTTTCAACCTCTGCTGATTTGTGCTTCAAAACTGCGCCTTTAATTACATCGCCACCCCCTGCCTCATTGGTGCCCTCACTTAAAAACTGTAATAATTCTGCCGTGCATGGTTGTTTGCAAACTGGACAATATTCATCTGTCAGCAAGAAGGATGTCATACAAGCATGAGGAAAAATATGCTGACACGATGTTCGTACTGCATTTTGAGTCCTGACTGTGCCTTCACAAATAATACAATCCTTAATCTCATCTAACTGAGTAAGGTTGTCATTACTTCTGCGTACGGGCATTTTTATAATCTGTGAATACTTTTACTTTAAAATTTACTGTTAAAAAAAAACTATATGTCGAAATGTGAGCTGATCCACGACCTGAGTTAAGATTGAATTGGTTCTTCTAGCTGCCGTCCACTAATACAAGAGTTAATTTGCGGAATACTATTGCGTTTTGTGTGTTGGTATGGCTGCACACTGTAAACAATGTAACTCTAGACATATTCCAAACACACTCAAAAATAAAGAAAGATGTTGCAAATATATGGATTGGATGAGATCGGTCCCTACATGAACTAAAATCAATTCCAGTATCCCTATGATACAATAAAACCCCCTATAAAACCCAAAATTTAATTTGACTCTGAATGTGTTAGCTAATGCTGGTTAGTTAAAATCTGTAAACCAATTCTAAACTAATTTCCATCACCTATAATAACCAAACGGGTGCAAAAAGATGAAAAGAAAAACATTTGATATTGAAAAGACAAAAATCCCTGATACCCCTGCCTTAACACGATTGATAATTATTTAATAATGTACAAACGTGGTTCCTTATGTTACAAATTGTCAATTGAATATGCTCCCAATAAGCCAGTTAGTTTAAAACAGTATGATTTTGAAAACCAAATTCCGTCACTCACTACAAGCACACAATTGTAAATAACCAAGATAAAAATTTTGAAAATGTGTGGGATTAACCAAAATACCTAAAAACTTTTTAAATACTTCGGTCGGTCCCCACGTTGGGCGCCATATTTAATCTGTAATGGACCGCTTCCCGTAGGGTGTCATTAAGTTAGCTGTGTGCATGATTAACGGACCAGCTCGCAGGAAATTGGGTGGGTTCTTGCTAACATAATTGCACTACAGTGGTGTACAAAAAAAAATTACATACACACAAGACGTTAAGATTTTCAAACAAAAATCCAATCCTAAAAAAAATAAAAATCCACCGATCATTATCCAAATAACTCACAATAGGATAGCAACGGAAGCAAGGAATTATAGAGAAAAAGATGTTTGCACTCTCTTATGATATTAATCACCAATCATGCCTCACCCAGACACGAATCAGCTCACATCATATTCACTTAAAATGTATTCATTATAAAAAGGTTAAATTTCATTATGGTTATCTAAAATAGAACTTATGGATATATATCATTATATTATAAAAATTATATAAAAACAAACCAAAGTGCAATCCATATGCATGCTCATATTCAGGGAAATTAATTAAAATCTTTAATTATTTTTGCACTAAGAGAATTATAATTGAAGTTTTGATCTTGTTTATAAAACGGTGATCGAACTTAATAAAAGTATGCCGAAATCTATTATTTTCTGTTTTAAATATTTGTTTAGCACTTACGCATACAATTTTTATTAACTTCAATTCGCCATCTGCGTAGTTAGCGCTTACTCCGTGTGTCGTTGTTGTTTGTGTTTATGTAGAAATGATGTTTTGATTTTTTGATGCTTAGAAGTGCTACAGTGAATAAATCCAAAAATGTTAGATTTCAGATATGTGGGGTTGAATTAAATATAAAATTAAAAGAATTACTTAACCTAATATACGTAATACATATATACTGCCTAATTAATTTAGTAGACGAAAACGTTACTGCAGGTTTCACCACGTTGTTGTCAATCGCTTTATTAGTGCCGTTCGCTGAAGACCGCGATTTTCCACAACCGGAACTCTGCGGCGTTGGACGTAAATCTAATTCCCCTGTCCCTGACGTTGTTGTTGATGTTAAATCCTCTTGCGCGTTATAAAGTCCTTTTTATTTCACAGGTTAAATCCGGTGCATAAGAGTTAGCGGGGTATTTTTGGAAACACTGCGTCAAAGAGACCTAGATAAGAATTTCGTTTTTGGTCAGGTGGTCGGGTGGTCGGAACCAGATCACCAGTACAGCCGCTTCTTGCCGCCAACCGTCGCGAGTGCGTTTATTTAAGGTGGCTAATTTACCACTATAAGTGTGCAGAAACACAATTTGTACAAAGCAACACACCAAACACAACGTAGCCACTGGTCGCCACTGGTCCGCATGAGCAGCAAGAACAATTGCTGCGGTGCTTCTTTTCCGTATTTTCCCCACTGACCGTCTAGTGTTTCTCGGGACCACGCCGGCACACACCGCTATGACAATGCAGCCTGGTCGGTTCAAGTGTTGCTCTGATGAAGGTACGACTCAATTTATTTTAATCCAATAAGTTCCACTTTCACCTCCTGGTGGACGACTTGCAGCCACCCACGCGTTGTCTCTATTCAAATTAAATCAACACAGTCACTGAAAGTTTTTATTATTTCACACCTCGTCCCTGATGCCATGTGTACTTACTTGATTCGCTTGTTAACACACTTTTCCACAATTAATTATTGTAATTTCCTTACTATCACTTAGGAGTTGTGATACAAATTATATAATATTTATTTTGTTTTATCCCTTATAGGGGATGTCGAAGAAAGGATATGATTTATTTGCCACTTCGGACGGAAGTGACCCATAGCCATGAAGTTGGTTGCGCATACGGGGTTTTCAGGTGTCAAATGTAAACCTGCGCGCATGCTCCACTGTAATTCACAATACACTCTCAGATGTTATAACATTCACAAATCATTTGAAACAATGTTGCCACTTAGTCATCTTCACAAGCTCGAAATGAAAATTATGATGGAGCGGAGGAAAAACACGTCCGCGTCGCTTGAATAATCACTTGTATATATATTAATGCGCGTGTTTCCCCACATTTATATCAATATCAACTTGAAATTCAATGATGGCTTCTTACGGACGAAAACTTGACATGTTTACTAATGGAAGCTACACAAATATATTAATGAGCGTGTATCCACCACTTGGATGGGTAGCCTCCATACAAACTCACAACAAATTTTTCGGTTTTGTAAACAATTTTTTTTTTATTACAGTCAATGCAAACTTGAATTTCGAAATGGTGACTTCTATTGGACGTTTGCTTACATATATATTGGGGTTACTCGCGCCAACATTTTAGGGTAGCTCCATTACTTACCCACCGTCCAATTTTCTGATTTTGTATGAATAGTCCATATCAACTTATAATCCGATATGATCGCTTCTACTGGACCGCGATACACTCGCATATTATTGACGTGTCTTGCTCACTTGCTGGGATAGCCCCCATTCAAACCATTCACCCACTTATGTCTTTTTGCATGAAAAACTTATTTCGTTCGACTGTTACGGGTTACCTGCCATTTTGTAATTTTTGTATGTGTTTTTGCTGATAATTTAGCAAAAAGCTTTGTTGTTGATGGATTACACGTCAACCCGAATAAAATACATACATACATCACATTTTGGGTGTGACTACTTGTCAAGCCAATTTTAAAAAGGTTAAATTTATTTTGTCGATTTTACACAGAAAGCCCTACAAGAAACCAAAAATAATTAGTTTTATCAAAGCGTTTCTAAGTGGATAATTTAACTTGGTTTTTGTTAAACGTTGTAGTACATCGGGTTGTCTTTTGAAATGAAGTAAGCAAACGAATGATCACTAAACAGTGATAAAATAATTCTATATATAATGATGAAATTGATGATGAGACTGAGTTGCGTGGTACACTTTGATCGATGTGTATTTTTCATAGCTTTTGATGTGTAGTAATGCCAAACAGATGATACGGTAGCCTGATCATAAATATCGAATAATGTTTAAAATGTCGCTCTCATTTTTGAAAACAGTTTATGCATTTTCAATTAATTATTTTCAGATTTTGTTTTTTGTGACTTTCTCCAGATCACGGAAGTGAATTTACTAGCGCACAGGTAAGCATCTATACATCAATAGGCCAGTGGATTCTCTGTGACGGCTGCTACGCTCTCAGTATACAAACGATGACAAAAGATATATCATTTGAAAGGTTTTTATTTGCAGATGCGTACAATCTATATTTTATCAAAATCGGTTGAATATTTTGGGTGTAAAGGTTTTAACAATCGTCATTCACATAACGAATCTCACACACATATGTTTTACATGACATAAATATTAATAGGCTAGTTGTGGCGGTTGCTACGTTCAGAGTACCGGCTTTGACAAAAAATATACCATTTGAAAGGTAATCATTTGTATATTTTATCAATATCGGTTGAATATGTTGGGTGTAAAAGGATTAAACAATCCTCACTCACATATCGAATCTAACACACAGCTAGCGGATTTTTTGTGGCGGCTGCTACGTTCAGAGTATACAACTCTTTTTGACAAAAAATATACCATTTGAAAAGTAATCATTTGTAGATAAGCACAATCTATAATTTATCAACATCAGTTGAATACTCTGGGTGTAAAAGTTTTAAAAAATCATCACTCACGTAAAATACTATCACGCATATGCTTTACATGAAATACAAACGCACACATACAAATATTAGACGATAGCATGCGGGCAGCTAGTTATAAGTTGGAAAGAGATAGAAGATTACGTATTATAGTTTCTGTGATTGGCACATGGTAAAATAGCAATAACAAAAACGCATAAACGGATTACTATACACAAATATTTCTGAATTGCGCTCCATTAAGTCGGACGCTAGAAAACATACTAGTACACGAGTATATTTATAGAAGTATCAATTTCCATACAAACAAACAAATAGCTGCCAGTGACTTTGGTTAAATGATATTTCGCAGAATTAAAAAGGTACTTTTTGCATAGACATATTACTTTATACTTTCAATATTTTGTGTGAATAAAGTGTGAGTAAAGTGTGTGCGAATAAAGTGTGAGCACCACTATGCTTTCTAAAAACGTTTCAAATGATTCGCCTTGCTTCTGTTTCCGTGCGCGCAAATCCTTCATAAAATCAAGATCTGACCGAAAATCTTTAAAATTCGTTTTTAGTTCAGTGCAAATATCGATCCCATCCAGTACTCGTCCTTGTTCTATGGTCTGCCTAGCATATATCCAGTACCAATTCAAAGCTTAATCTTCGAATAAAGTGTGAGCAAAAGTTGACATAATGCTTCCGTATCACTATTTAACGTAGTGCGAGCTAAAGCGTTAACTCGATAAATGAATTCTCCAACTGGCATACCGTTGGACGCGCCAGTAAATGATGATTTCCAACTAGATATAATCTTTGACTTTGCCGAATTCGACAAACTGTCCGGACGCAAGTCTTGCGGTATGTTATTACGATTGATCGACATGTCCAATAAATTTACGTTATTATTAGTGTTATTCGTTGTATTAGGTTGTAATGCAACATTGTTCGCAGTTTGACGTCATGAATTTCCTTGCATTCTCTTTGTAGTCATAGCATCCTCAACGCCACTTTGAACTGAATGATTAAGTACTTCCAACAACCTGTTTTCAATTCTATCCCTAGACTGTTCTATGCTCCGGTCGATCATATCCTGAAGCGTCCTGTGTCCTAGGTTAGTATTTCGGTTACCAACATTATGCGATCTACCTCTTCCTTTAGAGTTACTAAAAGACCGATCATTCCTTATACTTATTCTCGAATTATCAGATAACTTCTCCGAATTTCCAGTCACCGATCTCGTGGCTGGTCTTTCAACCTCTGCTGATTTGTGCTTCAAAACTGCGCCTTTAATTACATCGCCACCCCCTGCCTCATTGGTGCCCTCACTTAAAAACTGTAATAATTCTGCCGTGCATGGTTGTTTGCAAACTGGACAATATTCATCTGTCAGCAAGAAGGATGTCATACAAGCATGAGGAAAAATATGCTGACACGATGTTCGTACTGCATTTTGAGTCCTGACTGTGCCTTCACAAATAATACAATCCTTAATCTCATCTAACTGAGTAAGGTTGTCATTACTTCTGCGTACGGGCATTTTTATAATCTGTGAATACTTTTACTTTAAAATTTACTGTTAAAAAAAAACTATATGTCGAAATGTGAGCTGATCCACGACCTGAGTTAAGATTGAATTGGTTCTTCTAGCTGCCGTCCACTAATACAAGAGTTAATTTGCGGAATACTATTGCGTTTTGTGTGTTGGTATGGCTGCACACTGTAAACAATGTAACTCTAGACATATTCCAAACACACTCAAAAATAAAGAAAGATTTTGCAAATATATGGATTGGATGAGATCGGTCCCTACATGAACTAAAATCAATTCCAGTATCCCTATGATACAATAAAACCCCCTATAAAACCCAAAATTTAATTTGACTCTGAATGTGTTAGCTAATGCTGGTTAGTTAAAATCTGTAAACCAATTCTAAACTAATTTCCATCACCTATAATAACCAAACGGGTGCAAAAAGATGAAAAGAAAAACATTTGATATTGAAAAGACAAAAATCCCTGATACCCCTGCCTTAACACGATTGATAATTATTTAATAATGTACAAACGTGGTTCCTTATGTTACAAATTGTCAATTGAATATGCTCCCAATAAGCCAGTTAGTTTAAAACAGTATGATTTTGAAAACCAAATTCCGTCACTCACTACAAGCACACAATTGTAAATAACCAAGATAAAAATTTTGAAAATGTGTGGGATTAACCAAAATACCTAAAAACTTTTTAAATACTTCGGTCGGTCCCCACGTTGGGCGCCATATTTAATCTGTAATGGACCGCTTCCCGTAGGGTGTCATTAAGTTAGCTGTGTGCATGATTAACGGACCAGCTCGCAGGAAATTGGGTGGGTTCTTGCTAACATAATTGCACTACAGTGGTGTACAAAAAAAAATTACATACACACAAGACGTTAAGATTTTCAAACAAAAATCCAATCCTAAAAAAAATAAAAATCCACCGATCATTATCCAAATAACTCACAATAGGATAGCAACGGAAGCAAGGAATTATAGAGAAAAAGATGTTTGCACTCTCTTATGATATTAATCACCAATCATGCCTCACCCAGACACGAATCAGCTCACATCATATTCACTTAAAATGTATTCATTATAAAAAGGTTAAATTTCATTATGGTTATCTAAAATAGAACTTATGGATATATATCATTATATTATAAAAATTATATAAAAACAAACCAAAGTGCAATCCATATGCATGCTCATATTCAGGGAAATTAATTAAAATCTTTAATTATTTTTGCACTAAGAGAATTATAATTGAAGTTTTGATCTTGTTTATAAAACGGTGATCGAACTTAATAAAAGTATGCCGAAATCTATTATTTTCTGTTTTAAATATTTGTTTAGCACTTACGCATACAATTTTTATTAACTTCAATTCGCCATCTGCGTAGTTAGCGCTTACTCCGTGTGTCGTTGTTGTTTGTGTTTATGTAGAAATGATGTTTTGATTTTTTGATGCTTAGAAGTGCTACAGTGAATAAATCCAAAAATGTTAGATTTCAGATATGTGGGGTTGAATTAAATATAAAATTAAAAGAATTACTTAACCTAATATACGTAATACATATATACTGCCTAATTAATTTAGTAGACGAAAACGTTACTGCAGGTTTCACCACGTTGTTGTCAATCGCTTTATTAGTGCCGTTCGCTGAAGACCGCGATTTTCCACAACCGGAACTCTGCGGCGTTGGACGTAAATCTAATTCCCCTGTCCCTGACGTTGTTGTTGATGTTAAATCCTCTTGCGCGTTATAAAGTCCTTTTTATTTCACAGGTTAAATCCGGTGCATAAGAGTTAGCGGGGTATTTTTGGAAACACTGCGTCAAAGAGACCTAGATAAGAATTTCGTTTTTGGTCAGGTGGTCGGGTGGTCGGAACCAGATCACCAGTACAGCCGCTTCTTGCCGCCAACCGTCGCGAGTGCGTTTATTTAAGGTGGCTAATTTACCACTATAAGTGTGCAGAAACACAATTTGTACAAAGCAACACACCAAACACAACGTAGCCACTGGTCGCCACTGGTCCGCATGAGCAGCAAGAACAATTGCTGCGGTGCTTCTTTTCCGTATTTTCCCCACTGACCGTCTAGTGTTTCTCGGGACCACGCCGGCACACACCGCTATGACAATGCAGCCTGGTCGGTTCAAGTGTTGCTCTGATGAAGGTACGACTCAATTTATTTTAATCCAATAAGTTCCACTTTCACCTCCTGGTGGACGACTTGCAGCCACCCACGCGTTGTCTCTATTCAAATTAAATCAACACAGTCACTGAAAGTTTTTATTATTTCACACCTCGTCCCTGATGCCATGTGTACTTACTTGATTCGCTTGTTAACACACTTTTCCACAATTAATTATTGTAATTTCCTTACTATCACTTAGGAGTTGTGATACAAATTATATAATATTTATTTTGTTTTATCCCTTATAGGGGATGTCGAAGAAAGGATATGATTTATTTGCCACTTCGGACGGAAGTGACCCATAGCCATGAAGTTGGTTGCGCATACGGGGTTTTCAGGTGTCAAATGTAAACCTGCGCGCATGCTCCACTGTAATTCACAATACACTCTCAGATGTTATAACATTCACAAATCATTTGAAACAATGTTGCCACTTAGTCATCTTCACAAGCTCGAAATGAAAATTATGATGGAGCGGAGGAAAAACACGTCCGCGTCGCTTGAATAATCACTTGTATATATATTAATGCGCGTGTTTCCCCACATTTATATCAATATCAACTTGAAATTCAATGATGGCTTCTTACGGACGAAAACTTGACATGTTTACTAATGGAAGCTACACAAATATATTAATGAGCGTGTATCCACCACTTGGATGGGTAGCCTCCATACAAACTCACAACAAATTTTTCGGTTTTGTAAACAATTTTTTTTTTATTACAGTCAATGCAAACTTGAATTTCGAAATGGTGACTTCTATTGGACGTTTGCTTACATATATATTGGGGTTACTCGCGCCAACATTTTAGGGTAGCTCCATTACTTACCCACCGTCCAATTTTCTGATTTTGTATGAATAGTCCATATCAACTTATAATCCGATATGATCGCTTCTACTGGACCGCGATACACTCGCATATTATTGACGTGTCTTGCTCACTTGCTGGGATAGCCCCCATTCAAACCATTCACCCACTTATGTCTTTTTGCATGAAAAACTTATTTCGTTCGACTGTTACGGGTTACCTGCCATTTTGTAATTTTTGTATGTGTTTTTGCTGATAATTTAGCAAAAAGCTTTGTTGTTGATGGATTACACGTCAACCCGAATAAAATACATACATACATCACATTTTGGGTGTGACTACTTGTCAAGCCAATTTTAAAAAGGTTAAATTTATTTTGTCGATTTTACACAGAAAGCCCTACAAGAAACCAAAAATAATTAGTTTTATCAAAGCGTTTCTAAGTGGATAATTTAACTTGGTTTTTGTTAAACGTTGTAGTACATCGGGTTGTCTTTTGAAATGAAGTAAGCAAACGAATGATCACTAAACAGTGATAAAATAATTCTATATATAATGATGAAATTGATGATGAGACTGAGTTGCGTGGTACACTTTGATCAATGTGTATTTTTCATAGCTTTTGATGTGTAGTAATGCCAAACAGATGATACGGTAGCCTGATCATAAATATCGAATAATGTTTAAAATGTCGCTCTCATTTTTGAAAACAGTTTATGCATTTTCAATTAATTATTTTCAGATTTTGTTTTTTGTGACTTTCTCCAGATCACGGAAGTGCATTTACTAGCGCACAGGTAAGCATCTATACATCAATAGGCCAGTGGATTCTCTGTGACGGCTGCTACGCTCTCAGTATACAAACGGTGACAAAAGATATATCATTTGAAAGGTTTTTATTTGCAGATGCGTACAATCTATATTTTATCAAAATCGGTTGAATATTTTGGGTGTAAAAGGTTTTAACAATCGTCATTCACATAGCTAATCTCACACACATATGTTTTACATGACATAAATATTAATAGGCTAGCGGATTTGTTCTGGCGGTTGCTACGTTCAGAGTATACAACCGGTTTTGACAAAAAATATACCATTTGAAAGGTAATCATTTGTAGATGTGCACATTCTATATTTTATCAATATCGGTTGAATATGTTGGGTGTAAAAGGATTAAACAATCCTCACTCACATATCGAATCTAACA
>JAWNNQ010001257.1:0-10000 GCA_035044765.1 Leucophenga montana
AGTGTTATATACGAGTATATTAATCACCAGCCTAACTGTAAGCAATATGTTTGCCAAGCATCAATTTTAAGCACAAAAAGTAAGAATGGAACAGGCGATGGTTCACGACTACAAAATACCCTGCACCCTTGCTAATGTAGACCTATAGTCTCTGAAATTTTATGTCACAAAAAAAAAAAATGTATATTAATTAAAAGCAATTTTGTATTCAATTTAGGGCGTAGGAGGCCACAAAAACTTAATATATGGAAAACGTTTTTATTGCGGTCAATATCGATGTGAAATTAGATATGACGGCTTCTTATGGACGGATGCTTCACATAAATGTAAAGATGCGTGTCACACCCAGTTTTTGGGGGTAGCCCCCATAAAAACTTATCGCCCAATTTTGGAATTTTGTGCGAACATTTTCTTATTACAGTAAATATCAACTTAAAACTTAATATAGTATAGTAATGCTTCTTTTTCTTCACGCATAACAAACCCTGACTATTAAAATGTAAAACACTGTATCTCAAATTGTGTGTCGATTCATGACGGCTTCCTGAAAGAGGAAAAATTTGGCTTTATAATAATGGAACAAATTTTTTTTAGACTGAAGAAACCCGTTGCCAGGCATCATAAATTTCAATAACAGCTAGAAAATGGGCACTTATGTTAAAAAACGACAACGATTTTCAATTATTATATAGGTATTGCTGAAAAGAAAATGAACACGCATATTCGATAAAATTAAAGCAGTTAGAAAATGTTCACTATAACCAAAGATATGATAAATCAAACTTGAAGAATAATCTCAAACTAATCTTAACATTAGTTTGGCTAACTTTTTTATGGACTTCTACTGATGATTTGTCTAAACAAAGTTTTACTTTTCAAAAAGAGCAAAAAATCGAATAATGTCGAAGGCATTTTGCTCCTGAGCCACTGTGCGACGTATGTGACTTGTCTAGTTTTTCAAGAATCAAAAATATATGAAGGTTGCTTTTTTCTTGTATTGATTTGAAAAGAAAAACTATTTAATGGAACATATTAGACCCACATATAAACTGTGAATCAAAATGTAAACATAAAATAGTTTTCGCATTATAATTCGACAACAGTTTATGCGTTAAATAAGTTAAGTTGTAAGTTGCATAGGTTTATTTTTATTACTTGTTACTCTTTATATTTTGTATTTATGATTTGCTTTAGCTTTTTAATTGTCTTTTTAATATTTATTTTTCACATATCAAAAGGTTTAACATTTGACTGCAGGAAAAAGAATTTTGTGCCTGATTTTACATCTGGATTTCTTAAAAATATTGTTCTTGGTAACTACAACATCCTTTATTTTGTTACAAACTTTCGGCCAAACTGATACCATTTCATACTATTTCATATGAAAGCCATTATCCACTTTTGGGTTTTGTATGAAAATAATATTGTAGTTAATGTCAAAATTGCAAAATAATAATTTTTGGACATTCCCAAGATTATAACAACTTTAAACTTCTGCAAACGACCCCATCTCACAAAGACTGCGATTCTTTTCCATTTCCAAACTGAGTAGCAATTTCAGTATATATTAAAAGTACTAATCTATTGAATAAAATTTAAAATTATATCAAGTTAATTTTCTAAGATCGAGGTGGTTCGCATCGGCATTTGTACGTTGCTAAGAAGTCGGTAAGCCATCGGAACTCTTCGTTTGCTCTCAGGACAGAATGACAAAAAAATGTCGTTTATCACAAAGCGTTGCGATGAATTTAGTTTATTAATTAAAGAACATATCTAATAAATAAAATTTAATAAAAAAACCTCTACGAGGTAAAAATCAAGTGACGAATGCCTACTTGCAACTAACAAAACTACTGATATCAATTTTGTGACGATGTATTTTTATTTTGCATTTGTACTGTGGCTGGAATCGATTGTAATATGTAATTGAGCGTTCGTCATGTTGCTAAACTTTTTAAACTATAAAATACAGCTCTTGTCCTAGGACATCAATTTATTTCTCTACTTAAGAATATTCTTGAATATTCTTTACACTACATATTCTTTACAACTACATTTTCACAGAAAAGTATAATATATCAAAATTTGCGCAATCTCTCGAAGTTTTATCACTCAAAATATGAGCACGATAATTTGGTACAATTTTTTTGGCAAAATCGCAAAAGGTACTTTTCAAAATTTATTATGACCTATATTTTTTTAAGTAGATATTGTACAGCACCATGTTTCATTTGAAGGTATTCAAAAGACCTCTCCAACGAGCTATTACACGTTGAAAAATATTAAGTCGTTTCGCCACGGTAACCAATTGAAGTTAAAGCTTTTTTTGAGCTTTTCCCGCTAAAATCCGCCATTTTGAAAAAAGTGGTAGAACAAAAGTTTCTTAGTTTTTTGTGTACTAAGATCCTGTATCAATAAAATTTTGGTTTTCTAAAGGATTCAAACAAACACACAAACAAACTATTTCATTAGCTCGTCAAAAATTTCCAAAATTCATAACTTTTGAGTGGGTGGACGGATTTTTTTGAGGTGATAGACCCCCCACGAGCCCCGTTTATCAGTAAAAACTTCGATATAGCGTGTATAATACAGTGTTCGTGCTGCAGTCACACTGAGGTGAGCTTTCGTCACTTGCGTGGACTACCGTCCACAGTGATACAATTACAAAAATCCAAAAATATTTTTTCTGGTTTACGTTGGAAAAACGGGAATTTCAAAGATATATATCCTATTGTGGGCGTTGTGGATCAAACATACAAAGGACGGATGGACGGGCAGACAGACATGGCTAGATCGACCTAGCTTTCGATGTTGATCTAGAATATATATACTTTATGGGGTCGCGCCTTCGTCTCCTTCTGCCTGTTACATACATTTGCACAAACTTAGTACACCCTCCAGGGCAGGGTATAAAAAGGCAAAACAAGTTAAATGGAACAGTACTGTTTCGAATATGCTAAAGTTCTCATTTGAAGATTTCTGTTTGTTGCCTCATTTACACTTTTGATTAGCTTTATATTTGAGGTATTCACATGGTCTTGCAACAGAAAAGTAGTGCAAAAGTGCGAGAAAAATGTTCCACAACCAACAACAATTTACATTAAAAAATCTTGCACTACTTTAATAGACTAGTGTTCAATAACTTTTTTGCATCGGTGCAAAACCAGTGCCACGAAATATCACGACAATTTGATTTACATTTGGTATTTTGGTGATAGCAGGAACTTCTCGTCGATGGCTCCATATCTGTAAATGGTGAAAATCGAAATGAAAATTTGAGCATACGGCGCATACGCTCAATAAACTCTGTTTCTTGAATACATTTATACACTTTATACTCCAATAATTAGTTTTTAGTGCTTTCTCGTGGCATTTTCTTCACAACAATGTAATAGCATTTCAAACTAAATAAACAAACAAACCAAAGTCTCTGAAAATTATTATTGGCATTCATTCATCAGTTGAATAGAAGCACACTTCACATGATACTACAATTTGTTTCAGCTATTTGCGTTAAAAGTGTGAAATATAACAAACAACAAATAAAATTGTGTTTAATTTAATTGTTTAAAGAAAACGCCTAACGAAAGTGCTAAGGGTAACATTGTTGACAATTTGATGGAAGTTGCACTTGTGAACTACATTTCTGTTAGAAATAAATTGAAATGGCGTCAGTACGTATGGGCATTATTGAAAATAAATTGAACATAAAAAGAGATGGCACGTGTGTTTTAATTCGGCTTTTCGTTGAGACTTAGATTTATTGGTGAATAAAGACATTCCAAACCAAAAACAGATCTAAACTGTAGAAATCAGTGTTGCCAGCGTGATACCTGATACCAGCATTTGAAATTGCTTTTATTTTCATACACTGTATTGGAGGGCCAAGGATATACTAAGCTTGTGCAAATGTTTGTAACACGCAGAAGGAGGTGGCGGCGCACTTAATTATTTATGAGCAAAAGTCGAGATTATATACCTACTTGTATGTACAAACGTCTTTCTTTCGTATGTGTGAATGAAGACTATGGAAGATAGAGACATCAAATAAATGGTAACGCCCACAATACGGTTATTTGTCCTTAATAGTATGCACATTTGCAAGGTTAACCAGCCGAAAACTCTTTTACTCTATTGGTTACTGTTTTTATATTTTATGTTTTTTTTTTTTAAATTTATTACACTAGTTTACAAATTTAAATTTTAATACGATAGAGTCTTTCTCTTACACTTTTTTAGAGAACACGAAAAACATACTTTTTTTTTCATTTGGGCCATTCACAAAGCTAACGACAGATTTGCATATTTTATTTTTTTATGTACGATTTTACTTAAACCATCGTCCAGTGTGAATGCCAAGCCTTATCGCAACGAGCGATATATCGCTTGAAAGCTGATTAAATTATCCATCTAACAGTATTCAATTCGTTTCGATCGAATGATAAATTACTTAGTTACAACTCCTTTCGATTCGCATTGCCATTTACACTGGACGCTGGCTTTTGTTCAGCGCACTCAAATTAATCTAAAACAGCACAAGAGAAATATTATATTTTTTCTGTTGTAAACTAGTGTTATTTATTTCAAAGTGAAACAATTCGTTTGTTAATTTCTTTAATTAAAAAATGTCCGCTGTGCTGTTTAGCAACCTGTATGCATTTAAGCTGGGTCAATATCATTAATAAGCATGACATAAGTAGCAAAAGTTAGCGGCCAGCATACTGATGAGAGCTTGTGAGCAAGTTCGAAACACGTGTATATGCCGCTAAACATTTTTCTGTATAACAAAAACTTGTTGTTATTATTCTTTATTCGCATTGATATAATTTATGTATAAAAGTATTTCTCAATGTAAAATTACCGTGAGTCAGCTAATTCATATATATAAAAAAAAAAAAAAAATGTATATGTTTATAGGGATTCATCTTTGAAGTCCTCTGGTATCGCATCTTCAAATAATGGCAAAATGTTGATGGTTTCGTTTAAAATTGTCGAGTTTAGCTTTGTCATTATGCTAGCAGTTTTCTATCACTGTCTTACAGTATTTTCTTCTTCTTCTGCTTCTTTTCCCCGATTTATACCGTGTACTCAAAGTGACAAAGGTATAATAAATTTATGCGAATGTATATAACATGCAGAAAAAGGCATGGTAGTGCGCATAAAGTATATATATTCTTGATCAGCATCGGCAACTGAGTCGATTTAGCTATATCCGTCTGTTTGTCCGTCAAGATGTATGACCCAACAGATCTCAGGAACTATAAAAGCTGGATAGTTTATACTTGGTCATTTAGATTATTCCTAACCAAACGAAGATGTCTTGCATTAATTTTTCTGGATGCCACGCTCATCACGCCTATAAAACGGCCATTTGACCCATATACGCACACTTTTCATGGTCGCATAGCTGGGCGGAAGTTTATTATATTATCTTTTTTGGGTTTGTGTTTCTTTTTAATTTATTTATTTATTTTTAATTTTTAATTTTTATTGTTTTTTTTTTGTATTTTTATTAAAAACAAGATAGAACGCTGCAGTCGAGTACGCTCTACTTCGAGATACCCTTACCTTGTTTAAGGCTCCTTATTTGAACCATATTTCATTAGAAGTGGTGAAAAATTTTAACTACTTAAAAATAAAAAAAAGTTTCATATTAATTAAAAAATGTGGTGCATGTTTGCATGGGGCTACCCCTAAAGTGATCCGATCTTGGCCTATATTAAATATTTTGTAAGAATTAATGTGAGAAACGTCACATTTGACATTTCTTGCATAATTAACAACAAGAAAAAAACACTTCGGTTTAACCGAAACTTTAATACCAAACTCAAGAAGTTTCCAAGAAAGAAAGCTTAGTAAAGTGTGATTGATTCCTGATTAAGGCTCCTTATATGAACTATATAACTCATTCTTCAGCGATCTGGACATATGTGGAATATTTTACTAGAATTTAATTAGAATTAGAAAATTAGAAATAAAAAGAACAAATATTCATACAAAAACTCAAACATTGCCATTACAAGCCTAATTAGAGCAAAAGCAAAAACATTTTGTTCGATAACTTAAAAATGGAGGGCAAGTTCGTGTAGCGCGTTTTCCTTATAGTGACCTGATCTGGACCTATGCCTTATATTTTATTAGGAACAAAAATTTTCGTACAAAAGCTTGAAAATGAGGGCCAGGTCTGTATGGGGCTATCCATTAATATAGGTTGACATGTTCATTTAATACTAGTTATCTGAAGAGGGAAAAAAGAGTCTAAATATTCAAATTTGAAGTCTTTATCTAGTCTCCGAGATCTGTTCCTGCCAACAGACTATATCAAGAATATATATATATATATATATATATATATATATATATATATATAGATGTATGTATGTAGTATATGTATATATGTATGTAGAGAGATATATATATATATATATATATATATATATATATATATATATATATATAGATAGAGAGAGAGAGAGATATATATATATATATATATATATATATATATATATATATATATATATATATATATATATATATATATATATATATATATATATATATATATATATATATATATATATATATATATAAATATATATATATATATATATATATATATATATATATATATATATATATATATATATATATATATATATATATATATATATATATATATATATATATATATATATATATATATATATATATATATATATATATATATATATATATATATTATAGGGTCTGCCACTCCTCCTTTTGTCTGTTACATATATTTTGGAAATTAATAGATCCTATTACCCTGTGGGAACAGGGTATAAACATTGTGTTTTTTTGTGTTTGATTGTGAAATCACAACATTTTATGTCATTTAAAATGTCAATTAACAAGGATACAGATTACACAACTGAATGATGCTCACTTGTTTTAATGCTGTAAAATATCGTCTCTTTTGTATGACATCGAATTCGTTTTTATACTTATTTGAAAGTATTCTCACGAAAGACCAACACGATTTCGTGACATGAGAAACGCTCAACTATACATTCTTATTACAATCAATCCCAGTTAAATTAAATCTTACGTCACTAAATTGATATCACAAGTTTTGTAACGATAGTTGTAGGTTCACCACTACGTCACTTGGTTTTTACCATGTGAAGAGGTATTCGTATTTGATTAATTAACTCTGCGCATAAAAATTTTATTTTGCCATGGGTTTATGTTTATTTACTGACCCACGTAACTATCACATCGAGTATTATAGTAATAAAATCAATACGGACACATTAAAGCGATCGTCAATGTGTGCTGCTATTCTGTCGTATAAAGTCGTATCGCAAGCAATTGACGTTGCCCATGAACGCCAATGATATATGTAGGTGCATAAATATATGAACTACTTATCTATATAAGTATGTGATGCTTTTATAACCTGTACCCAAAGGGACAAGAGTATCAAAAGTTTGTGAAAAATTATACGTAACAAGCAGAAAGAAGTTTAGAAGACCCCCATAAAATAAGTACAATGTATGTAAATTGAATATTATTGATCAGCATCGGAAGCTGAGTCGATTTAGCCATGTTCGTTTGTCCGTCCGTCCGATCGTCTGGTGCTACAGGAGCTAAAGATTTCAAACTTGGACATTTAGATTCTTCGTGATCATAGACAGATTGGGTTTATTAAAATTTGTGTGTGCTCATGCCCACAATATCCACAATACGATAACTAAAACCAACTTTTCTTTTTTCTTTTTTCTTTTCAATAATTAATTAATTTTTGAAATGAAACTTCTTTAGCATCGTTGTCATTACAAAATTCGATGAAACGAACATTGAGTTCGAAATTCGAAAGGTTTATGAAAATAATATAAAAATCAACTCGCAAAGAGACAAACATATTCATAAATATGATTTAGCCTGCGTCAGAATGAGATAGATTATTTTACATGGTTCGAAAATTCGAAAAGGTTTGTGAACTTATGCCCATAAAAAAGTGTGGTTGGTAGGTCTACCCGTTGTGATTTCAAAATTCGATTTTTGAATATTTTTATCTTTTTTTTTAATAAAATATTTTCCAAAAAATGCCGAAAACTAATGCTAAAAAATGTCATGACAAAAAATAATTTATTATAAATAAAAATAATAAACCTTTTAATTATCCTAATACTCCTGATACTCTATATTCATCTCATTCTCTTGTAGTCTACTTTTCTGAAGTTTCACTTCTGCCGTGTGCGAATTCCACACACACAGTTTTTTTTTTTTTAATTTTTTAATTAAAAACAAGAAAAAAGTTAACCGAAGCTTTAATACCACTTACACGAAGTTTAAAGCTGTGAACTTAACAGGTGTAAAGTAAAAAATTGTTATAAAATCGAACAACCGGAACGTGGGATGTAAGTTTGCTGAGGATTATCCCTAAAAGTGGGCGTGACACATCACTTGCACTTATGCGAAGCGTAACGTTGATTTTGCCCGAAATGAAAAAGTTTTTCATGATAAATCGCAAAAGTTGGTGGTGCGTTTGTATGGAAGCCACCCCCTAAAAAAAGGAAAACACACCTTCTTGTCTATATGTGAAGAGTTCTTCCATAAGAAGCCATTGTATTCAATTTTAGGTTGACATAGAAAATCAAAAAAGGGGGGCATAAGACAGGGCAGGGCATTTCGTAAACATGAACGCACGACTGCTGCATTCATACTGTTCGTATTATTATTGTGATTTAAACATAAATTAGGGTAAACTAGCACGCCCCTTAACCTTAAATTAGCGAAGAATAATCAAATATTATAAATAATCGTTCATTTCGCATAATTCAGTAGCAAGCTGGAAGCTCAGTCTAATAGTTTAACTGGCGTCAACTAATTATGGCGTGGAAAAATCTCATAGCGGCGTAATCGAAACGTTCTGAACGGACGACGAACTGTGAACGCGTGTGATAAAGCGAGAGAGAGGTACAGTACCGCCGTGAATTAATAATACGCGAAAGGGAAATTTAAAAAAAAAAAATAATTTTGTATCTGTGTATACGTCCTCATCTATTTGTGTGTGTAATCGAGTTTAAAATAAACACTGAGCCCGCTTCGGCGGCGACGCCGCTGATTCTGAGTCAGACTATAGCGCGCTCTCTCATTCACAATTCGTCGGGGTCTGTGTATCTCATTCACGCGCAACGATTAAAAATTCAAAAGAAAAAAATTACTTTAATACAGTTCTGAACAATTATCAACCGATCAGTTCAGTTCGAAACGGGAACGAACGCGAACAAGTTAGCGAGCGTCCGGGCTCAACTATTGCTTTGAAACACTCCGAGTCTTAAGTCGCATAAAAAGAAACCAAAACAAATTAAAATGTTATAATGGAATACAAAAACAATCAAATATTATAAGCTTAAACAAAGCAAAAACAAAATTTTTTGTATTTTCAAAATAGTGAAGTTATAACGTATTGATGCAATGAGTTTTTCGCTGAGCCGCTTTACGCTTACAAGCGTTCAAAACGATGCTGATCCGGGCAAAAGTTTGAATGGTACTCTTCTTAATGTAGATATAGCGTATAATGCGGATAATGTGTCGTCGAAAGGTGTTTTCCCCAGCACAGAGAGTGTGAATAATATTTTGGATATGTACGAGTATAAGGCAGGTACAACGATAAAGTTTATACATGCATGTGTATGAATAATTCATAACGAAGGTAGTACAAATACAATAGATTTAAATATATTCTATGGATTTTTATTCTGATTTTTATTCAAACAATATTTTCATAAAAAGTTTTTAGTTAACTTACAGTGAGATTCAATGCGTTCAAAACTTGGAATTAAATTTTGACCCATTTCAACTTATCTTACATATGTTCACTTGTGGATTCGATGACAATACAATATTATATAAGTTCAATAAAATGGCCGAAACAATTTGGTAGCTAAGAATTAATAAGAAATTTAAATGAAAATTGGATATTTTCGAAGTGGCGGATTTTGATACTTTT